>JAJPUD010001659.1:138161-239933 GCA_023553655.1 Myrmecobius fasciatus | reverse complement strand
ATAAAGTAAATAAGGAACTTCTAATATCAACCCCCAACTATCTAGAGAAGTCACACACACACACACACAAAAAAAAAATGGGAGTTGTCAAACAATTCTTTTTAAAGATGAAATGTCAGAACACCCAAAATAAAGTGGAATTGTATTATAACTGAAGTTCACAACTTTTGGCATGTCAGTACTCCATGTATGTATGTGCGTGTGTGTGTGTGTGTGTATGTGTGAATTTTGCACAAATTATACAGATGAGCAGAGAATAACATCTCAACTTTATCATAATCAAGCATCTTGGCACATGGTCTTTCCCTAGGGGTTATGAGGTAAGAACAACAGATAATTTTAATCAGGGCAATAAACCTTTGGTTAAAAAATTACTCACTAGTGAATTATTACCCCAGTGTTGGTAATCTATAGTAGAAGAGAGCTAAGTAGATATTCTAAAGTGAAATAAATACCAGTATTGCTCTGGTCTAAAGCAATTCATGGTATATAATCCCATATGTTTATTATTAGTTGTATATTTTTAAACAATAGAAGAATTTCAAAAAATTCAAACAGTCATTAGATTTCCATTTGAAGCTAAATACAAAAAAAATAATAAATAAACTTTGGATGGACATTGAAATTTCTAGTTTCTTCAAGAGAATCAAATGCCTTTCTAACCTATCCATCAATAACAGGTCTTATCCTTTGCATGTTATATCCTTTTCACTTCCTCTCTAACTTATATTATGTATTTTTAGTAACTTTATTACAAGTAGTAAATTTAAATCTTTCTTAAATTTTTTAAATCATTAATCAAGGGAAAACCAGGTGAATGCAAGGAAGAAAATGTAGGAATAAGGGGACAAGTTATTACTGGGGAGTTGGCTGTAGCTAAACAAAAATGATCATTTTACTTCCAGATGGCATAATTTGGTTATATGAGTATAATGGGAAAAATTTGAGAAATAAATCAAAATTCTTTGGCTTCAATAATTTATAAGAATTAAATGGTTGACAAAATGTTTTAAAAATTGTATTGAAACTTTATTTTGTTGTTATTGTTATTATCACTAATAATTTTGAAATTGAGTCCCTATCTCCCTTGGACTGAAGTATAGTGACCATTCATGGTCCAATTTCACTGATAATCACCACTGGAAATTTGGATCCACTCTGCTTCTTAACTGAGTTGGTTCATCCCTCCTTAAGACAGGTGGGTGTTCCTTTGCTCTTGGGGGCTCATTATATTGGTGCCACATTTAGTGCAACACTTAGTCTGCAGTAGCCTTTAGAATTTTTGGAGATCATATGACTTATCGTTATCAACTTCCTTTAGTAGAAGGAATTACAGGCCTGTAATACCGTGTTTGGAAAGAGTATGTTTTTAAAAGCTATTCAAATCCTTTCACATATTCTACTAAGGGATAAACCAACGCATTGGCTATTAAGCAAGAGAAATTTACCAAAACCTTAAATGAACATTATTTTATAAATAATGAAGGCTTCTTCTATATCACCTAGGTACTGAGCAATAATATGATTACTGATAATATTCATTCTTTTATTAGCACAGCATAAACTGAAGGCATAATTATCATAAAAAATAAAAACTTATCTGATACAAATAAGAAAAATAGCTAATTACGTGGTCATGTCATCTTCCAGTTTAGCAAAGAGATCTTTACCTTCACAAAAAAAGAAAAAAAAATTAAATTAAAAATTCACACATCTTATACATGTCATCTTTAAAATATACAGCCATTTAATATCACTATATTTCCATAAGTAAAAAGCTATTCCTACTCTAAGATTTAAATGTTAAAAAATTGGCACAGTCTTTGTTGTATGTACTACCCATATTTTATGCATAAATTATAACATGATGATGGATAGATTATAATTTTCCTATTTTGAAACAGAAAAAACATCTTTTCTAATACTCATGCTTGTATAAATAACATATAACAATATATTAAAACATCAAGTTTTATATCCAGCATTTATGAAACTTCAAAACATTACTTAATATTTTATATAAATTGAATTCTTAAACCACAATACATTTGGGTTTGGATTTTTGTTTTTGTTTTTTTTTTCTTTTTGGTAGGATGTGTGATATCAGTAGCATAGGTGAGGAACTCTCAATCTAGATAATTCCCTCTTCTCCCACTTAAAATCTTAGAGTTGTGTGGGTCACTGAGAGATCCATGGAATTCATTTATCCAGTTTTATTATATTAAACCTTTAAAAGCTACCTAGGAACAACAGTGTGTAAGAGAAAGAGGAGGGTTAAAAGACCCTAGTTAAAGCCCTGACTCAGACGTTTATTAGTTATAAGGTCTTGGCTATGATACAGCCCCTCTGTGCTTCAGTTTCCTTATCTATGAAACAAGATAATAGTTGGACTGTCTAGAGCTCACATGGTTGTGAAGAAGCAATTCATGTGCCTATAGGTAATAACTATACAAAGGTGAATTATGACAACCCAGGAAGGTTATTTGTGGCATTGTAGAAATAACTTTTAAACTCTAAACTTTAGAAAATAACTGAACTATTACATGAACAATGTTTTGAGCACTCAGGTTACTAATGAATTAAGGTTAGGGAAGAGCACTAAAGCTAATGGAAAGGGAGGATTAAGAAAATTATAATGACTTTACTCTTGTTGTTTTTGTTTTTCAATTATGTTGGACTCTTTGTGACCCATTGGAGATTTTCTTGGCAAAGATACTGGAATTGTTTGCCATTTCCTTTTTCAACTCATTTTACAGATGAGGAAACTGAGGCAATTGGGATTAAGTGACTTGCCCAGGGTCACACAGTTAGTAAGTGTTAAATGTCTGAGGTCAGATTTCAAATCAGGTCCTCCTGACTTCAAGAATGGTGCTCTATCCATTTCACCATCTAGCTGTCCCTCTTTGCTTCATTTCTTACCTAGCCTTAATCACTGATTGGGCAATGCCTCCATCAAACTGAGACCTGGAAAAGACCTTAACTTAAAAAGGTCAAGGTCTTCCATTGCATCTGAGCCATCTCTAATTTTCCTGATCTATATCTTTCCACTGGACTGGAAGAGAGAATAAGACTGATGACTTTACACAGCCCACATATGTATATAATGTATATATGTATATTATATATATGTATATACATACACATGTGCATGTATATGTCTACACATATGTAGTATATTTGTCTCCCCATTAAAATATGATACCCTGGAGGATGGAGACTATTTTTTCCTTCCTTTATAACCTAGCACTTGTTGATTGATTGAAAATTTGATCCTTTAGAGGGAAAGTAAAATCATGCTTTGACTACTGAAATAATTGGATAGAGGTCAACATCACTTCTTTAGCATCATAGTTCTCTCTCAGGTGATTATTGCCTTTAATATTGGGACAGATTTACTGATCATGGAAATACTGATATCTCCAAATTTGGTTGTATTTCCTAAAATTTCAGTCTCTATTAATACCACTACCATCTTTCCAAAGCACCCAAACTCTCAGGGTTATGTGTAATTTATCACTATTATAGTATTATCTATAATTTACCACTTTGTTCCTATATTCATTTTGTCTCCATAACCTATTTTCTTTTTAAAAAAAATTCATTCATCTGTTTTACCTTCCTCTTCTTTGTGACCTCCTGGGCAAGTCACTAAATACATGTATTCCTCAAGTCATTCCATAAGACTTCTTTCCACTAAATTACAGATGGGGTTCAGTTTACACTCATAGAGAGAGCCCTCACTCCTGAATCACATTAACTTACTCCCAGATTTTTAACATATTCACATATCTTCCTTTCTCTTTCCATTTCTACCTTCCTGACCACTGCCATCACCATCACAAGTCTCTCGTCAGTTCCCAGCTAAATTGTTTCCTGGATTAAATATTCAGTTTTTCACATTTTAATCTATCCTGAATTTGCATTTTTTTTTTGCTGAGACAATTGGAGTTAAGTGACTTGCCCAGGTCACACAGCTAAGAAGTACTAAGTGTCTAAGACACTTAGATTTGAACTCAGGTCCTCCTGACTTCAGGGCTGGTGCTCTGTCTACTGTGCCACCTAGCTGCTCCATGAATTGGCATCTTTATGCAGTTTCTTGACAAACTAATTTTGAAACATGACTTTCATTATGTCACTCCTCTTACTCCAGAAATTTTAATGATTTCTGCTTGTTCCTATTAAATCTAAACTCTTTACTCCATATTTTAAAATCCTCCATCATCTGAACCACTCTGTTCATAGAATTTTATTTTTCCTTACTCTCCTTTCATGCACATTTCATGCTTATATGGCTTTCACCCCTCTCTCATAAATACATCATGCTCATTTCTGCCCAATGATACCTATAATGACTTCTTTTAATGACTTCTTTTCTATTCTTTTCCAGGACAAAAACTTGTCTCACCTCTTCCATTAAACAGTTTATAAGTGCTAACTTTCCTACAATACTGATCAATTATATTACACATTTTATAATACACTTTCTTCTATTACTTGTACATAGAGTTCTGTCTGCAAGTAGAAGGAATTTTAAAAATCATCCAGTCATTTTAAATCATCAATCATTTTAAAGATGAGGAAACTGAGGGGAAAGGCTAATTAATTTGCTTGATGCAATACACCATGTCTCTTTTCTCTCAAGTAAATTTTAAGTTCTCCAAGGAGAGGACTTACATCTTTAATTCAGTAACCTTTATAACACAATACTCAATAAACATTTGGTTGGTTTATTTTGAAATTAGGAGGTATATTAAATAAAATACTAGACTTGCAATCAAGAAGATTAGACTCGGATATTTAGTAGTTGTGTGATTATGGGCAAGTCAACCTCTGTCTTCCTCAGTTATCTGTAAAATTGGAATAATAATTAGACCTACCTCTTATTATCTAAAGATAGGACCTACTGATCTTTATGAAGATAAAATGAAGTTTTCTCCAAATCTTAAAAAAAACTACATAAATACTATTTTTATTATATTTCAATTAAAACAATAATAATGCTTATTTTTATTATTGGGATACTTACTTATGTTCAGGTTTGGTACAGTCATATTTTGGTTTCCCATATTTGCAAAGCTATCCGTCATGTCCCCAAAAACTAGCATCATGAGAGGGAGTCCTGCTCCATGTATGATAGCTGCAGCTATTCCCAGCACCATGTATAACTTATCCAGCCAATTAGAATATCGGAACTAGGATGGGGAGAGGGGAAGGAACATGTAAAAATAAGAAAATTAATTAGCATAGTTACAAAGATAAAGTCTTAAGTGTATATCGCCACTGAGTTGTGAAATTGTCCTTAAAATTTAATTTACTTACTTATATTTTTTTATTTTACTATGTTTGTAGAAATGCTTGTTTTGTTCCATAAATTAAAAAATACATTATAAGAAGTTTAATTTACTTGCTTATCTTTTTCTCAGAGGACTTGAATGGAACAGTGGGCAGAAAGAGAGAAATAGGGTCTAAAATGAACACATCAGTTATTATGTCTCATAGATTTTATAAGTCAGAATCAAAGCTCTTTTTTGAGGATGTATTCCTTTAAAAAGTATAAACTGTTTTATTAGTTTTTTCGAGTGTTCAAGAAGGAAAAAAAAAGGTTTAGTCACTAACAAAGACATAGTTTATTCTAGTTTTCTGATTTAAGCTATAGAATGGTGGAGCTCATTAAAGAAACCTTTTCAATATAAATTATAAATTGATTTAAAAATGAAATGGAGCAAATTAAAATATTGTTAAAATTACCTTTTCCATATCAAGAAGGGAGTCATATACCTTATATATATATCATTTATGCCTCTACAATCTCTCCTTGTTACAGAAGAGACACATGGAAGAAAGAAAGGGAGGAATGGATGATGGGATTAGGAACTAAGTAGGACAGCTGCAATTTACATCTTTTCTTGGATATATCTTAAATGGCTAAAAAAGACCAAAAGTGGGGAAAGACCAGGAGAACAGAGCAGGCATTAAGGGTGAATTCTGAAGCTTTATGATACCCTAATTGAATGGTTGACAGGCTTTGATACAGATAGCAACAGGTTGCCAGGGCAAATATATATCTCAAAGGTTTGTTTAAACAGTAGTTCCATGATGTAGTAAGACAAACTGTTAATTAGGAAGTCAGGATTCAAGAAAGGAGATTAGGCAGCAAGGAATCAAAACCCCAGGGACAAAATCTAGCCTCCATAGCAATATGGCAGCTACTTTTGAGGTTACTTTATTTATTATGTATTTCCAGGTATGGTATGAACTACCTGACAAAATGAATTAGCCTGGAGGAACAATTGATTAAAATATGGGAAAAGCAGGGAGAAGCCAGGGACATTTCTTCAAGCAGGATGAGAAAAATTAGAGTTAAACACAGGAGGACGGAGCAGAATACTTGAAATTTATTGTGAAAAGGGTACATAAGGTGTAACTGGGTATCTTTTAAAAATGTTTTAAACTTTACTTGTTGTTCATCTGCCTCAAAATAGAACTTATAAAACCTTATCAATTCTTATCAGTTTCCTTATCTATAAAATTGGTAATAATTGCACCTATTTCCTAGAGTTGCTATGAGAATGACAAAATTATATCTATAAAGCACCATATAAATGTTATTATTATTATATTTCAATTAGAATACTAATAATACTATGTTAGAAGCTATCTGAATTTGAGATACAGGATACTATCTTCATAAGAACAAGCCTCAAAAATCCATATCTAGGAAATAGCAGAAAAATACAGCCTAAAAAACATGGCACTCCAGGGCTGCTGTGATAATGCTCTTACTTTGACTATTTAAACTAAAAATAAAGCATTGTTTTATTTCATAGGTACATTTTATCAGTCACAAGCTTTATCTTTATCCTTTTGTCTTTCCATCAGTCCACACATGGTCAAAGGGGGATTCAGGTGGCAAAGTTCTGGGTAATACTAGTCAAAAAACAGTAGACTGACTGGCCTGCTACCCACTTAATTTACATATTCTGCTTTTGATAAAGTGTTCTCCAAAGAAAAATACAAACTTTGACTCTAAGTAAATATTTTATCTACCACCACTGAGAGAAGAGAAATGAGAAAGAAATCATTTACACCCTTTACTTCTCTTGACTTAGAGGCCAAGTCAAGTAAATCAATGAATTATCAAACATGAATGCCTACCTTTGTGCCAGATTCTGTGCTAAGCACTGTGTTTCTTATTGTGTGACATAAATTACTAATTGGGGAAAAGAAACAATAGGCTAGTCAAAAGCTATCTTTTCTCAGAAGATTAAATTCTGTGTATGGAATGACTAAAAATAAGACATGATCAAGTTTTCTGAATTAATGAGGATCAGGGAGCATTTTAAAGATATTACTATTTGCCTAGGCTTTAAGTTAATTGCATCAAAATCTCAGAATGTTGTGGAATGAATGTGGTCTAATCAATCATACTCACAGGGGGAAAAAAATAAACAAATTAAGAAAGCCAGTTGTTCATCTTATATCTGCAGATTGTTTTTGTTTTTTTCCTAGTCATGTTCAACACCTCATGATCCCATATGGGGTTTTCTTAGCAAATACACTTAAGTGGTTTGCCATTTTATCTCCAGTAGTTTAAGGAAAGCAGAAGTTAAGTGACTTGCTCAGGCTCACACAGGTAGTGAGTAGGGAGGTCTTCCTGATGTATTCTATCCATTGTGCTACCTAGATGCTTCCAGACGATGGATAATGAAAGTGAAATCAGACTCAGAATTTTACAAGAGGATGAAAGGGTACTAAGGGAAATTACAAAAGCTATCTTATATTTTGTTTTTCTTTTTAACATAAAACTTTTCCAGGAACTGAAGGCTCATTTAAAAAATACCATTATTTTTGTTTATCATTTCAGTCTTATCTGACTCTTTATGACAACCTTTGGGGTATTCTTGGTAAAGATACTGGAATGGGGGCAGCTAATTGTAGTGGACAGAGCACCAGCCCTGAAGTCAGGAGGACCTGCATTCAAATCTGCCTCAGACACTTGAAATGTCCTACCTGTGTGACCCTGGGCAAGTCATTTAACCCCAATTGCCTCAGGGGAAAAAAGATACTAGAATGGTTTGTCATTTCTTTTTCCAACTCATTTTACAGACCAAGAAATTAAGGCAAGCAGGCATAAATGACATAACCAGGGTCACAAAACTAGGCTGAATCTAAACTCGGGTTTTCTTCATTCCAGACCTGCTGTTCTATTCACTACACCACCCAACTACCCCATTAATGGTGAAACCACAATTCTACCAGCATTTAAATTATGAAATACTACATTCTCCAAAAAAAAATGAAAATTAGTATCAACTAGAGGGGAACAGAGAGTTGTGTGTTGAATAAGAGCAGGAATTACAAAGGGAAGTCAGAGTAAAATAAGTAATCAAAAATGTATGAGCAAAGAAAATATGGGCTGATCACATGGTGAGAATTACAAATAACTGATGGGCATCACTCCACAGGTCAAAGTTAGGCAGGTTCTCAGCACCTGCTGGTCATGGAAGACGTACATGGACAAGAATCACACAGGATAAATAAATACTCATTGATCATGAATTTAAACCTGGAATGGATGTTAGAAGCCATTTAGTCCAATCACCTAGTTTCATAGAAGAGAAACGAAGACCCCAAAGACCAAAGGATGTGCCATAAACTTATGGGTAGTGAAAAAGCTAGATTAATTCAGGGCTTTTGACCTCAAAGAAAGCATTCTTTCCACCGTACTATGCTGCCTTTACATGGTAAGGTCTGCATCACTAGAAGGAAAGCCGACATCAATGAGATCAGAGCTCCATTATTATTATTATTAGTAGTAGTAGTAATAGTATCTTTCTTCAATTAGAATAATTCATTAATTCAATTAGAGTAGTCTTAAGAGAATGTTTAAATATCTGAGGGTCTGGAAGCCTCTGATGGAGTGGGATAGTACCTAACAACAATCATTTCATGAGCACCTTGAGCATTCAGCAAGTGCATGACCATTATTTTTGTGACAGAAGATGGGGTGTTAATATAATCATTTTAAAACACACAATACTGTCAGATATAGAAAGTCTGTAAAATATAGCTGCTGACAAGACATAGGTAGATTGTGACTTAGGGGGGAAAACCCAAATATTACTTTTTATGAAGTAGCTTAACAGCACTCTGGATAGAACATTTGACCTGGAGTCAGGAAAACCCAAGTCCTAATATGATTTTATATACCTACTTAATCACATCCTGTTTAACTTCTGTACGCCTCAGTTTCTTCATCTATAAGATGGGGATAATAAGCACCTATTTCTCAGGGTTATTGTGAGGATAAAATGAAATATTTGTAAAGCAATTCACTAATCTTAAAACATACTGGCTATTATAATTTTTATTATTATTCCTTAATTATTGTGGAAACCTGATACTGTAAGACTAGCAAACTGTCTCACCAAAATATATTTATTCTATATTGTCTCTAATATTTTATAATTGCCTTTCTGAAGGAAAAATTGAAAAATTCCCCAGGACATTTCAAGGATAGGGGAAAAATCAATTTTCTCCTTCTTTATTAAATCTCCACCAACATTTTCCAGGTAGAAAAAAAATGCAACAAACATTTGGGACTTAGTTAACAAAAATAAGGTTATTTTGACCTTTTCTGAAGACTATTATTGCTAATAGTCTTGGGGAGAACATTAGTCTCCTGCCCAACAACTTCCTTAATAAGTTTTTATGTTTTGTATGCAGATTTTCACAGAGTTCTACATGAATCATTCAGGTAAGGACAAGTGAAAGAAACTACCTCAGAGCTATTTCCTTTCTAAAACTTTATAGTTGGTTGCCTCAAATAACTTACATCATTCCAACCCTGTGTGACCTTTGGCTTTTGATCTTTGTAAAATTTAGCTGAGTTTTGCATTCCTGTTGCTACTATTTATTTTTTTTTGTTATTAATACTTTTTATTTGCAAAACATATGTATGGGTAATTCCTAAACATTAACCCTTATAAAGCTTTCTGTTACAAATTTTTCCCCCCTACTCCCCACCCCTCCCCTAGATGGCAGGATATCCACTACATGATAATTATGTTAGAATACTTAAATCAAATATATGTATAGTTATTGCCACACATCATTATTGCTACTATTTATTGATCAAAATATATGAACAGGGAAATTTCTAGGAGAAATGCTCTAAATTATTAATAATTAGAACTCTTATAATTTAAAACAACTTTGAATCCTTCAGATTGACAAAGATTATAAAAGAGGAAAATGGCAGTTGTTTGAAATGTGAAAAACTAGACACAGTATTGAATTAGTTCATCTGTTCTGGAAAGCAATTTGGAATTATGCCTCAAAAATGAATAAGATATACATATATTTTGATACAATCATATCATTACTAGATCTATAGCCAAAAAAAGATTTCTTTAATGGAAAAGAATCTATATGTTAAAAAAATATTTATAGCAACTCTTTTCTTAGCACCCCCAAAATTAGAAACCAAGATGTACTGTTATTGGGGAATGACTAAACAAATAATGGAATATGAATACAATATTACTGTCATAAGAAATGATAAAATGAAGCATGAACCAGGAAACGGGGAATATCTTTTATGAACTAATGCAGAGTGAAATTAGCAAAACTAAGAGAATAATTTATACAATAACAATAATATTAAATTATTTGAAAGGCTTTAAAACTCTAATCAGTCCAATGATAAACCACAAGTCCAGAAGATTGAAGATGAAACACACTACTTGCCTCATGCCAGAAAGATAATGAATTTAAAATTCAGAGACAAATATATTTTGGAGCATTGTGGTAATTTGTTTTGCTGAACTGTGTATATAATAATTTTTGTTTTGCTGCTTTTGTTCAATCTGGGGGAGAACAGTGGGAGGGAAAGATTATAAATGCATATATAAATATATATTTATGCATAAACATGCAAATAAATTTATATATTATCATTTGTTGTACAAATAATGATAGGTATGTATTACATAGCTCATAAAACCTCTGAGTTCTGAGTATAATATAAAAGAAGAAAAATCAGTCTCTGGATTAGAAATTAAAAATTTTAATAGATCAATATATCAAAAAAGACTGAAATATGTAACCCCAAAATATGACTTAGGAAATTTACAAAGTGAAGCAGACAAATAGTTTCATACTCCTCCCAAATTCTAAAGCAACAGAAATACAAAGCAGATACTGAAACATCAACATGTCCATCAATGGCTAATAGAGATATTACTAGGGAAAAGTACTAACTTCCAGGGTTCAATTAATTCAGTTACCACCTTACCTCCAATTATCTGTACACAGTTTAGTAAACTCCCCTTAGCAAAAAGCTTTTATAGTAATAAAATAAATTTTTCATTAAAATTGTGAGTGATGCTATTGCCACCTGAAAATTTCCCTGTATGTCTGATTGAGATACTAAGTTATAATATTCATTCTTTATCTAAATCTTCAATATCATAAAGATAGCAAGGAATAAGGTAGGGAACATGCCAATACCACTCATGAAATTCCTGATCTCATCCTGAGGAGATCACAGGATCACAGATTTAAAGATGGAAAGGCTCTTATTTCACATCGTCTAACCCCATTATAGGATATAGGTCAGTAGAATTTAAATAATCTGCCAAAGGGAACCTAATAAATGACCATTAGAATTTGAAGTCAGGTCCCATAACTACAAGTTCATCACTCTTTGTACTACACCATGATGCCTCCTAAAACAAGATAAATAGTTTTTTTTTTTTTAATACTACAAGGTTCTTATAGCAACTGGGATAAAGAAATAATAAGACCTTTATAAATCCCAGATATTTTTGACTATTCAGCATATAATTTTGTTAATGGAGGGCAGCAATGATAAGGTTTAATCAGTGGTTAATTATTGATTCTTCTCATTAATATGAGCAGCAAGTGCTTGGACTCCAATCTAGCAGTTTCAAAGCTGTTGCACAAAAAGGAAGCCCAGTCATCACTCTTCCTTCATGAGACTTATATTTTCTTTCTTCCCTAAATTCTTGCTTGGATAGATCCAGCTAAAATTCAAAGACCTAGAATTGGAGGAGCCAATGGAGATTACACAGTCTCATTTTCTCATCCTACCAATGAGAGAAATGAGGCTCAGAGAGATGAAGAAATGTGCAGGTAGTTGGCAGCAAAGCTGAGATGAGTAATGATGCACAGAATTAGGAATGAAAGCAGAGCTACCTGAGTCACAAGTAATCAGTAGGTAGAGTGATGAGAGTACTGGATTTAGAGATAATAATATATTAGCTCAATGGTCAATGGGGTTGTGAAGATTGTGTCACCCCCTTGCTCAATGATTTCCTGTGGCTTCCTATTACTTCCAGGATCAACTAGAAAACTGTTTGAATCTGTTCTCTACAATCCAGTCCTTTCTGATCTTTCCCGTCTTTTACCTTACTCCAACCTACACACTCCATGATCCAGCAATAATGGCTTCCTTGATATTCCTTATACAAGATACTTTATATCCCATAGGCTTTGCAGTTTTACTGGCTGTTTCCTGAGCCTAGAATTCTCTCCTTCCTCATCTCTGCTCCCTGCTTTTCTTCAAATCTCAACTAAAATCCTTCCTTCTACAAGAAGTCTTTCCCAATTCTCTTTCATTCTAATGCTTCCCCCAAGATTATGTCCAATTTATTCTATTCATATATAGTCATTTGCATGTTGTCTCTCCCATTAGGCTGTGAGCTCCTTGAAGTTAGGGACTTCTTGCTTTTGCTTTTCTTCCCAGAATAATAAAATATCTGGCATATAGTAGGAACCTAAAAGCTTATTGGCATAACTCGATCAAATAAGATAATGTGTAAGATGCTTAGAAAACCTTAAAGAGCTATATAATTGTTAGCTATGATTATGAGTTTGATCTATAATTTTTATATATCTTGCTGGAGATTAAATAAAATCAACACAATTCAACAACATTTTATTAAGTATTTACTACACACACACACACAATGCTAGCTGATGGGAAGACAAAAACAATAAGGGACCTCTAAAAGCTTATTTTCACTTCCACTCCTGTACTTACAAACTTTCTTATAATATAATATTCTATCCCTATCTAAATGCTAGCATAAGTGTGATAAACATAAGTATGCAAAGAAGAAAAACTGGAAATTTTTTTTTCTACTTTGAATCACAAAGACACCAATAACTCACCATTGCAAACGTACTGACAGTTGGCTGTTTTTCTTTTTTCTTGCTTTTTTTGCTAGAAAAATAAGATCAGAAAAGACAATGATCATTTTACACTTAATAGAAGAGAGAATATACAGCTCCAGCTTTTTTTTAAACAATGAGTCAAAACATCTAAAAAGCCTGCCCATGACAGAAAATTAGATTTGTGGTATAATTACATTAAAAACTATTTACTTCATTACCAGCAGTTGATACCAGAATAGTTGTTTCTAGGTTGTTTATTTAAAAATAAACATTCAGAGTTCCCAGAATAATTGTCATCTGTTTCCCACAGAAGATTTCCCATATATCCTACTTGGAAGCTGACATTCTATGTCACATCATCATGCCCAAATGGGTGGATCCTCAAGAAATATGTTTACCACTATATAGATATATTTAAAATACATTAGTAGTTTTAATTTATTAAAATTTTGTAAATAAAGAGAGAGATAGTCACTTAATCCCAATTGCCTCATCAAAAATAAATAAAAATGGATGACATTATCAAAAAATAAAAAATATATTAGGTACTTAACTTTGAGTCAGCACTATTTAACTCAAAGCAACAGATTATATCTTAAAAAAACAAAGGATGAAAATTATGAAAACAACTGAGAGAAAATTAAGAAATTTATTTGTAGATTATTCCAGTTCTGGGATTCTAACAACATTCTTGCCTAAAATTTCCTGGATTGAATTTTATTAAATCTAACCACAACTATCTTTCTAGAAATATATGTTTTAAACATGTTTACAAAGGCTTTTAAAAACTAAGTAAAACATCTCTCCCATCACAATTATTAATTGTAAACTTGAGGGCCTTTCTTTGTATCCCCAACATTTATTAGTATAGTGCTTGGCATGTAATAAACACTTAATAAAATGTTTGAGTTGACTTATTTATATTAGATGTTTTTCTGAAAATTATAATAAAATTATTTTAAATTTAACCATTAATAGAAAGCACTTTTAAGAGTAAGCCTGGGATGAGTAATGATGCACAGAATTAGGAATGAAGGCAGAGTTAACTGAATCACAAGTAATCTTTGTGATCACTAAAAATCACTTTTACAAAGTGAAGCCTCTTTCTATAAAGTAAATAAATCACCTCCCTAACCTGCCAATTTATATCTGGATTTTTGCCATTTATATTGAATTTCCTTACAGTGAGGTACAAATGTACTAGAAAAAGCTCCAGGATGCTCCAAGAATTTGGGCTATCTACAAAGAAAACTTATCTCCTTTCCCTAGCCTTGTGATGCCCACATTTTCAGGCCTTAATGAATTAGGAACTACTAGTTTGCAAAGCACGGCTTATTTTAGCCTGTCCAGAGAAGTTCCAAACTAGTACTAGAAATTCATATACAACCTTTCTTCACTTTAGGTTTTTCTAATGTCATATCCCATGTCTTATTAGCAGTGAACATATTTTTTTCAGTATAAACATTTTATTTTGGTCAAACTATAGCAACTGGTGTCAACACTTCTATATAATTTTATAAGGGTGAATTTTTAGACCTTAATTCAATATCCTCAAAGACTTGAGGGAGGAGAGATGTCACAAAGCCAATTTTTGCATTAGAATTTTGTTTTTACTTTTACAATACCTCGTTAACCAGTCTTTCTCTTGCACTCATAACAAGCTTTCATAATTATCTCAATAATTCCCCTCCAGTTTTGCCTCATTTCTCATCCTTTACCTCACCTACAATTGACCTTAAAACCACAAACGCACTTAAAAATAAATTGTGCTTTCTCTCCCTTTCCCTTTAAGTCTTTCTTCCACAGAAGTCAGGGATATTAGTCACCAGTTAAAAATAGAACAGTAGAGTTTTCCTTAATTATATCATCTCTTTAATGGATTTCATTCCGGGGAGCTCATGACTGTGCATATTTGTAGCATAGGGCTGTTTTGCTCTTGATCAGACAGGAAACTACAAGTTCAATTCCAAAATAACGCTGAGAAAGTTAAGTAAGCTAACAAAGATTCAGAGATGTGCGTGCTTGTTCCCAGAATCACATGCGGCTTAAATGAACCTCTTTTCAACCACAGGAAACTAGTTATAGAGAATGTTGATTATTGTGTTTTTTTAAAACCGAACTAGGAAGTAGACCTCAATTACTTTTTTTAAAGATAACTTTATCATAAGAATGAAAAATATAACAAAAAACCTACAACCTTTTGCTCTCTGATTTCGAGTCTGTCTTCTCTTCCGTGGGGCTTCTCGCTGATCCATTGCTACCGCCTTCCCAATTCATCTCAAACTTAAAAGAAAATACAACGTGAAAAACATTAAAGCCAATTTCTTTTTCCCGGAAAAGAAAGGCAAAGTGACGGGAAGCATCCCATCACACCGTGGGCTATGAACAAAGATGCCTCCTGCCCAGCACCTGCATTGGTCGAAGCACTCCCTCCAGCTCAGCCGGAACAATGCGCTTCTAATGCGGATCGCGCTGTTAGAAAGGGCTAGAGAGAAAAATCCCGTCGCCCCTGGGTACCACTGAGGAAACTACATACTCAACTTCACAAAGCTTTAGGAGCAAACTTGGGACTAGAATCCAGGGCTGCTCCCCTCTCCCCAGTTCCTCCCTGCTCAAGCCAGAGCTGCAACTCTTTTAGTGGCCAGGAGGTCCCAATGAAGGGCTCAACAGGGGGGCTCACCTCGGGGCTCCCTGTGAGCCACACTCCGTTCACGTGTGATATGTTCTCTGCCGTTGTAAACACTAGGAGTCGAGTATGCCCCAAATTCACCTTTCTCCTTTAAACCTCAGCTGGTGGAAAAGAAAGGGGGCCGGACTTTGCTCAGAACCTCTTCGCCTACCCCCTCCTCCACCTCATCCGCGTCACCCTAGATAGTTCATCAGGGTGTTGCTGAAGACCCCCTTTTTCTCCTCTGCTTCCCCCTCCCCCTCTGTTCGATGTTTCCTGGGGCTTTGGGTGTACTCCGTCTAGGGAAAGCAGCACCCAGCGGGTGCTGAAGCCATGGCTCTGAGATTCTGACATGGAGCTCCACCCCAGCTCTGCCTGAGCATTAGTCCCGCGGCAGATGTAGTGATTATAATGACTCCTGAGGCAGACCTCCAACACCATCCTCTCTTTAGTCCATTTAAAAACCCAGGGACTAGAGAACTTGCCCTCCTTTCGCTGGCCGTGGTGCCACTGAGTTCTCTTCCCTTCCATCTATCAGCTACCAGGCTCTCCGATTGCCCATCCCTGAACCATGCACTCACCTGGCGTCTGCTTCCTCCAGTAGACCGTGGAGGTTCAATATTGGAAGACCAAGCTAGAGCAAAAACCCTCTTGAAGACTTATGTGGTCTAGCAAGCAAACCTTTTTAGAACGAATGAACCCGAGCTTCTGGTGAAGAAACTCTTGAACCTTTGGCAAACTGTCCACACCCTCTTGTGGCCAGCCAATCAGCCCTACAACTCAGCAGGTACTTTGGTTTAAAGATTTCAATTTATTAAGGCTTGGTATTTAAAAAAAAATAGATTGTAAAAGACATTCAACCATCCTCTTGATCCTTAAAGTGTTCTATTTTGCAAAAAAAAAAAAAAAAAAAAAGTTGAAATATTTTGTGAATGGTAAAACACAGGCAATATTTAGTGAATGCATCTTTTAAAAAGGCATTAATTTGTAAATTAGAATTTTATTTTAACTACAACACATGAATATTGAGGTGTTATGAATTTTGTCTAAGGCAATCATGCAAAGATCTAGATTTGCTAGGATGTTTAGCCTTTTTTTTGTTTGTTTTGTTTTGTTTTTTTCATTGCCACAGACTTTCTGGCATTCTGCAGAAATCTATGAATTCTCTTCTCAGAAAATGTTTTAAATGTTTCACATAAAATATATAGGTGTATTGGAATAGTTGAGTTTTAAAGTCCTTTCAGCTCCAAGCCTGTCATATGGTGTGTCATGTGGTAGAACATCTATTAATTTTCTATAACTCTCCCCTTTCCAAAAGATCTTCATTGAATTTTCTTTATGGTTAAATTCCCCATACTATTTTTTGTCACTAATTTAGGCTACTAGCACTTAAAAAATGTTCATAGGTAATTTTAACAATTAAAAACATAAATATTTTTGTTTTCCTTGTAATAACATACTGTTATTTCTATAAAGCCTCTTCAAATTAAAACCAGTTTACTGATATATTAGCACATGAAAGGAGCACATACATAACACATTTAAAATTCATCTCAAATAATCTCCTTTTTTCTAGTTTCTCTTCTTAAATTTCACCAAGAGAAATACAATGTTCTTGTTGCAATGAGCCTACGCAAATGGATAAATTCTTTGCTCCATTTTCTGGCTATTGTTTCTTCTTCAACTTTCTTTTGTTCAGTCATTTTTAAAGTTATATCTGATTCTCTGGGTTTTCTTGGCAAAGCTACTGGAGTGCTTTGTGGCATACTTTATTTTTATTTTACACTTTATTTTACAGATCAGGAAATTGAGGCAAACAGTAAAGTAGCTTGTCCAGGGTCACATAGCTAAAAGGACTGAGATTTGAACTCAAGAACTTTCTGACTATCTACTGTACCATCTAATTGCCCAACTTTCACAGGCAATTTAAGCGTGATTGATATTCTTGACTTTTATCATCATTTTGCCTCAACATTTCTAATTGGATTTCATAAATCTCTCATATGTACCATATGAGTCACTTATCAACAAGGACACATACCTTCATGCTCATTGTCAAGCTTCCTATCCTTTGCTCATGCTGTGTCCCTCCCTGACATGCTCTTTCCCCATCTGCTTACCCAGCTCCTACCCACTTTTCAAGGACTAAGTTCAAATTTCACCTTGAGTATTCCAAATAAATGTTAGTCTTTCCCTTCTCTGAGTGATTGAACTCTGGGTTGTCTGAATGGCATAGTACTTTATTATATTAATAAAAACAGATATTCATTTACATGGCTCTTTAGGATTTACAATACACTTTTCTCATTACAACCTCTGGTGGTGAGATAATGTAAATATTAAAAGTCACTGACAACTGACATTAACCTTATAAGCTTTACATAATGTTTTATGGCATTATCTCATTTGATCATAACACATTCCCTACATTTCCCTCTTTCTTTCTGGGGTGCCACCATTTTTATGACCTCAAAAATCATCTTCTAGTCCTCATTTAGTTCACCTAATACATTGCCAAGTCTTGCTGATTCTATCTTCATCACATCTTTCTAGTCCATCCCTTCTCTACACTTGTAAGACCACCAACCTAGTGTCAAGAGCCTTGTAACTTGATCGATCTCTCTGCCTCAGATCTCTCCCTATTTATAACTACTCAAGATTATTAGGGATATTCCTGAAGCACAAGTCTGACTATATCACTCCTCTACTCAGTAAACCAGTATTTCCCTTTTACCTTTTGGATCAAATATCAGTAGCCACTTAATCTAATCTATACTCAGATGGAATCTCCAATACGATATACCTAATAGTTATCTGGTCTCAAGGAGAAGAAACTCACCCTTCTTGATGCAGCTTATTATACTTTTGTATAGTATGAATTGTTAATATATTTTTCTTAATGTTTGTGGCAGCCCTTTTTGTAGTGGCTAGAAACTGGAAACCGAATGGATGCCCATCAATTGGAGAGTGGCTGAATAAATTATGGTATATGAATGTTATGGGATATTATTGTTCTGTAAGAAACGACCAGCAGAATAATTTCAGAGAGGCCTGGAGAGACTTGCATGAACTGATGCTGAGTGAAATGAGCAGAACCAGGAGATCATTATACACGGCAACAACAATACTATATGATGATCAAATCTGATGGACATGGCTCTCTTCAACACTGAAATGTCTCAAACCAGTTCCAATTGTTCAGTGAAGAAAGCCATATACACCCAGAGAGAGAGATGTGAAATGTGGACTACAACATAACATTTTCATGCTCTCTATTGATATTTGCTGGCATTGTTTCCTTTCTCAGATTTTTCTCTTGTAGATATGATTTTTCTTGCACAAAAATGATAAGTGTGGAAATATGTATACATATATTCGATTTGTCAAGTATTTTAACATAATTAACATGTAGTGGATATCCTGCCATCTAGGGGAGGGTTGGGGAGTAGGGGGGAAAATATGTAACAGAAAGCTTTGCAAGGGTTAATGTTAAAGAATTACCCATACATATGTTTTGCAAATAAAAAATTTTAATTGAAATATATATATATATTTTTTTTCTTATCATCAATCTGAAATAAGGTTCTTTGCAACTTCTTCATTGCCCTTGATTGTCTTCTGGGGTCAAACAGAACAAATTCAATCCTTTTACATAAAAACTCTGGTACTTGAATACAGATATGTTCCTATGAGTCTTTTTTTTCAGATTAACTAGATCTATTTCCTTCAGCTGGTCTCATAGCACCATCTCTTTCCATTTTATTTACTTGTATATATATATATACATATATATGTATATGTAGATATACATATATATGTATATTATATATGATTTTTGCCCTTTTAGATTTTGAGGATTTTTTCTTACTCATTTTTGTTCTCTTGACACAAAGTACCAAGTCAATGAATGTCCACTGAAAAAAATGAATTGATTAAAAAACTCCGTAGATATCCACTTTTATCCTAACTCCTCCTAAATCATCCTTTTCAGAGTCTATCTAGGATAGATGCTCATATCTGAGAAAAATGGACTCGGTCAATTCATGTTATTGTCCAGAAAATAGGCATTCTCACAATTTGCCTTTTCTTCTTTTTTTGTTAAGTGAATTGTTTTCTATGACCATACACTTCATTTAGGAAATCCCTGCAATATCACTACAACAAGGACCTTCCCATTGCAGAAATTATTTCTTTCATTTGACATTTGAAAGGTGATGCAAAGAGTAAGGGGATGTGTATAAGTAGACTACAGCATATTTCCATGGTTTAATTGAATGCAAGAAGCAGAATGAAGGATATTGTAGAAATATATGGTCAGAAAAGGAAATGGACCAATTCTGCAGCTAGAGTGAGGGATAAAAGACAGGCCACTTGAGTACATCAGTAATGGATAAATACATGGATGATAGCTCAAAGGATATATAGATATAAATAAATGATAGATCAATATGTCAAATTGATGATGTATAGATGACAGACAAATGATAGGTAGATAAATAATAGGTTGGTACCTAAATGAAATTCAGGGATAGATTGATGATAGATCAATATATATTTAGAGATAGATAATAGAATGATTGATGACAGATTAAGGGAAATGATAAAGATAGAAAGAAAGAAGTAGATCAATAGATGATAGTTTGATGATAAGTAGATGAAAAATTGATAATGTGATATATTGTATACAGATGTAGATAGATGATAGATTAACAGATAATAAATTACAGATAGGTGGATAGATAGAAAAACAGATAGGTTGGTAGATGGATAGATGGAGGGAAAAAACATGGATGAAGTATTTGCTATATGCTGGATACTGTGCTAAATGTTGGGAATGCAAATTCAAACAAACAAGACAATACCTATCCTCAAAGAGTTTATATTTTAATAAGAGAGGACAATATAAAAGACAGAAATAGAAAAGTAAAGGGGAGTCATATATCTTCTGGAGTATCTTCTGGAGATAGCCAAGAAAACAAATGGTGGCCTATTTCTAAATAAGATAAGTCAAAAGCTTGCTTAGCAGAACTGAGAGACCCAGGGACAGAATCCAAGGTTGCAATAAGGGAAGTGGAAATTGGATGGCCTGAGTATACATAGCTACAAGAATACAAAAAATCCTAAAGGAAGGTCTCTGGCACTCTGGGCAGACTTCCATGAAGGATTTATGGGAGAATCTGGACAAGAACGACATAGGGATGAGAAGGAATAGATGGGTACTGATCTCTACCATCAGAAACATTAACCATATTAAAGGGATCAGAGATCCAGTGATAAATTTATTATATGCTTAATATATCATTTTAATGAAAGGATGATACAGAACATGTTGAAGGTTAAACAAACTAGAGGATGTGGATTACTCAACTTTAGGCAGTTACATCACGTTTCTCAAAGCAGAAATGTTCATACAAGGCTAAACATCTTACCTTACATAAACATAATGTAATGATCTGATGCATCAGCCTTGAAATGAGCCAGTTTTATTTGGTAAATAACCCTGAATGTAATTATATTCTTGTACATGGAGAACCAAATGTCTTATCTCTGTGATATTTCCAAATGAACATAACTATCAATTAGACATGAATGGAAATCAGGTAGATGAGGAGGAGAAGTATGTTAACTAGAAGTACACGTAAACTAAAAACAGCTTTCTAGAAATGCCTGAGTTAGCAGACATTTTTTTTGAATAACTCATGAATTTAGAGATGAAAGGGAGCATTTTATTGTTTAATCATTTCAGCCACATCCCAGTCTTTTTAATCCCATTTGAGGTTTTCTTGGCAAAGATACTGAAGTGGTTTGCTATTTCTTTCTCCAACTCATTTTACAGATGAAGAAATTGAAGCAGTGACTTGTGCAAGGTCACACAGCTAGTAAGTGTCTCAGTTCAATGTGCTATCTATAGAACTTAGAAATCAACTAATCCAGTCTCTTCATTTTACAAATCAGGAAACTGAGTCCCAGAGAAGTTAAGGTTCATGCTACCAATAAGGAATAGATCAGAGCTTAGCCCCAAATTCTATGTCTTAAAATCATATAGTCTTTCCATGGCAACATGTTGAAGTAGTCCTTGAATGAATTCATGGACAGAGCTACTTATTCCTAATATCAAAACAATTCAGGCATTGTACATCTAATTGCTCATTTAAACATGAGTTCCCTGTGTGAGACAGAGTAGAATAATAATAGCCAGCATTTATATCGTACTTTGAGGTTTATAAATCATTTGTACATATGTTATCTGACTCGATCTTCCCAATTCTTAAGGACTGAGTATCATTATCTTTATTTTATTGAAGAGGCAGCTTAGGCAGATAAGCAAAATGACTTGTCCAGATTCACACAACTAAATGTCTGATAGGATTTGAACTTAGCTCTTCCTGATGCCAACTCTAGCTCTCTATCCACTGGAGCACCAAGTTTAAGGAAATGGTATAGTGTTCCAGAAGATCAGAAAATTTAATAGGCTTTTAATCAAACATAATAAGTTTTCACTCTTTTCTTAATCTTTTATCCACATGTCATACAATTAATCAGTGATGGGACTAGCAGTCTTGATTTTATAATTAGCCTTATAAAGAAAACAAAATATTATTTTTTCATTTTATTTTTTAAAAATCTCTACCTCTTTCCTAAAACCCACTAGTATAGGATTCTCTCTTTATTGATCCTTTTATGGGGCTGAACAGAGATGGCCAAAAGGGGAGAGCTTGAGGTTTCTCTAGGCTTATTTGGGACCCTTCAAGAGGAAAGATAGAAGACATCAACTCCACTTCTAGAGATGACTTTAGGACAGGGGCTAGTCTCATCCAAATGTCCAAATAATTACTCACAACTGAAAAATAATGGAACAACAAAGCCAGACTTTCCAAGTAGTCACCTATATTCCACTAATGTTGCCATGGCACACCCTGGAATTCCCTTGAAAGCTCAGAGCACATGTGATTTTCTGAATATCCTTGGTAGTGGGAAATCTCTATCCTTTAAGAGGAAAATAGATTTTTAAAAAAATTTTTAACAAAATTTAAACTATCAAAAGTCCATTTGGAGCCACATCTGGTAGATATAATAGTTGACACATTTGTCAACTTATTTGTCAGCTTACTCTGGCTGTGGTAAAAGTTTGAAGTATAGCTGGAGAGATTTTCTCTTTCAACAATATTGATTAGATATGTTGGACATATTTTTTTTAAATCTCATTACTCTGAATGTGGACTACAACATAACATTTTCATGCTCTCTATTGATGTTTGCTTGCATTATGTTTCTCTTGTCAGATTTTTTTCCTTGTAGATCCAATTTTTCTTGCACAGCAATATAACTGTAAAAATATGTATACACATATTCGATTTGTCAAGTATTTTAACATAATTAACATTGTAGAAGACTTCCTGCCATCTAGGGGAAGGGTGGGGAATAGGGGGGAAAATTTGTAACAGAAAGCTTTGTAAGGGTCAAAGTTGAAAAATTACCCATACATATGTTTTGCAAATAAAAAGCTTTAATAGAATGAAAAAAAAAGCAAAAATAAAATAAAATCTCATTACTCATTAACCATAAACTCTCTGTCTGTAGAGAATCAGACCAGAGAAAATCTTGATAAGAAAATTATTTTAGGTGGTTTCTAGTTTTAGAAGAGAGAATGAAAATATAATTTCCTGTTTAGGTGTGTGTTTTTGTTGCTTTATGGTCAATGGACTTTGAACAAAAATGAACTGAGCTGAACTCTCTCCCTGGGGCTCTGTTTCAAGTTAGTTCAGCACTCTATTGGTAATCTTTTAGCTGTTTAAAGAGATTGGACTTTAATTTTAAAAGGCACAAACTGTTTCAAATAGATCACCATGACAGAGGTTATACTGCCAGAACATAAGCCCCAAGCTAAGGTGTAATTACTCTGACCTAGTAATTTCATTTTAAAATGAAAACTTAAGAATAAGTGACTTTTATCTCTTAACACAGAATCATGAAATCTTAATTGTAAGAGCAGGTCAACAGCCATCTACTCTAACCTTACCTAAACAAGCATCCTCTAATACTACTAGTAGTAATTTATTAGGTAGAACTTTATGCTTCCAAAGATCTTTATATCTAAATCTTATTTAATCCTCACAACAGCCCTGGGAAGTAGTGCTATTGTTATTCCCATTTTATTGATGAGGAAACTAAGACAGAGAGATGGTGATTTATTGTAGTACACACAGCTAATACATGACAAGAGAGGGTTGAACTCAGTCTTCCTGATTCCAAGACCAGTGTTTTCTACAACAGATGTACCAAATACATGACCAGCAGGCTCCCTGTAGCCCACAGCCCTCCCAAATGTGACTTGTACCACATTAAAATGTGATTGGGAAATATGTGACAAAAAGAAATAAAAATGCAATATAACATAGCTAATTAATATCATTTCTATATCAATATATGGTCTACAGGGTTCCTTGTATATGGTTTAGTACTTGCTATTTCTATTTGAATGTGACACCTCTGCACTACAACCATACTAAGAAATAGTTTACTGGTCTTTATTTGAAGCCCTCCAGGGCAGGAGAACCCACTATATTCCAGTAGCAATCATTCAAATATTTTTAAGACAGCTATTACTTATTACATTTGATTAAAATCAGAAGATCCATACAATATCTTCTCCTAGGCTGCATCCCCAATTTCTTTAATTGATCTTCTTTTGGAATGATCTCAAAACTCTTTGCCATTCTGGAAGTCCCCAACACTCTATAGCATCAATGCCGATCTTAAAATGTTGCACTTCAAGCTAAACACAGTACTCTAGCTGTGCTGGGACCAGAACAGAATACAGGACAACTGTCACCTCCCTGAGGCAGCTAGGGTGTACCATACTGACTAGATCTCTAGATTTAGAATCAGTAAGACTCATCTTTCCAAGTTCAAACCTGACTTCAGATACTTAACTTACTAACTGTATCAGCCTGGACAAGTCATTTAACCTTGTGTGCCTCAGTTTCCTCATCTGTAAAATGAGCTGGAGAAGGAAATGCCAATTATTGCCATGAGGCAATATGAGGTTAAGAAGAATCAGATACAACTGAACAATAACAAACTACCTCCTCCTGGATGCGAGGGGGCTACTATGTCACTCCATTCATATTTAGCATAAAGTCTGCTATAAACAAAACTTTTTTTTTTCTTCAAATGAACTGCTATCTTCTTTACTTTATCCCTGGAAAACTTTAAAAAAAAACTAAAGCAATATTTTATATCTATCCTTATTGAATTTCATCTTATTAAGATTTGACCCCCTGTTCTGACCAAGCAAGAATTTTAATGACTCTGTCCTAGTCATCCAGCATTTTAGTTATCTGTTCTAGCCTTGTACCACCTAAACATTTGATAAGTATGCTGGTAGCTAGATGTTGTAATGGAAGATTTGAGTTCTGGTCTGCATGAAATGCTTACTAGCTATGTGACCCTAGGCAAGACACTTAACCTCAGTTTCCTCATCTGTAAAATGGAGATAGTAATAGCAACTACCTTCCAAGATTGTGGGAAGGATCAAATTAGGTATTATCTACAAAGTGCTTCATACAACTCAAAACCCTACATACATACTATCACCACCACCATCATCATCATCATTATTTCAAATTCTTAATGTGAATGCTAGACAGGACCAAGAACATTTTCTTGGGGAATTCTACTAGGGTTTTTTCCAAGTTTGTATCAAAATGTTAATGATGTTTTTTATTCCATTTATTCAACAAGTTCCAAATCCTCTGGTATATTGGGTAGATCCTCAATGTTAAACATATGTGAAAACATGGATAAAGAGCTCAGGGAATATGAAGGTAGGGGATGTGATCTCTATCATTGCATTACCCAAATTTATGAAGCCATAGAACTACTGGTATCTGGCAGACACTAAATATTTAATAAATGCCTGCTGCCATTGAAGTACTAAAGTATAAGTATAAAAACAAATAGCTAAATAAGTCAATGGATTTCATCTTCTCCAGCAGCATTTTACTGTCTTTAAGTCATAGAATGGAAGATAGTGCCTTCTGCCATGTTTTCTTTCTGACAATCAAGACTCTCCAAGGTAGGACAGCAAAGGACAACAATGAGATTAGACAACTGATAAAAGTCTTCCCTTACTGGGTCCTATTTTCCAAAGAGAGCAACTTTCCAAAGGGAGTCAAGGAAGAGGGAATGGCTAGCCTAATGCAATATTTAAAGGAGATGCAGACTATCTTCTCATGATACTGAACTCCTATTTTTTCTCACACTTTTTGATGTTGGCGTAAACTGTTTTATATGTACTTTGTGGGTGCTTTTTGGGTTTTATATCATGGCAATTTCAACCTTCTCTACTTCCATTCCAGACAGAAGCATCCCTTAGGGATAGGAACTACATCTGTGATTCCATTGATATAAGACCTCTAGAGAGGAAACTCCATCTGCAAATACGGGATGCATTTTTGTTGCAGAATCAAGCTGTAAAGAGTTATCTAGAGCCCTGAGACATTAAGTAATTTTCCTAGGATCCCAGAGGCAGGTCTTGAAACCAGGTCTTCATATTCCAAGCCCAACTCTTTATTCACTTTACCACCGTGCCTCTCGTCATAAGAACTCCCTTATCGCAAAGCAAAAACAAGCAAAATTGTCCAATGGGATAACTATATCTGACAAGTACAAAATTTAATGTTAGTTGCCCCCAAATATAAAGGAGAAAAGAAAGTTTCATTATCTGTTCTCCAGGACTTTTATTGCATTTTACTTAATGCATTTGAATTCCTTCTAATGATCTTTTTATTTGATATTGTTATGTCCTTGTATATGTTGTTCTCTTAATTCTACCTATTTTGTTCTGCATCAATAAACACAGATCATCCCATGTTTCTCTGAATTCCTCATGATTCTCACTTCTTACATCAAAATACTATATATTTAAATATTTAAAATATTTTAAATAGTATATATTTAACTATTTAAAAATATTTTTAAATAGTATATATTTAAATATTTAAAAATATTTTTAAATAGTATATATTTAAATATTTAAAAATTTTAATTTTTCAGCTATTTTTCAAATTTATATCCTCCCTTTATTCCTAAGTTCTTTGCTGTCAGTTTTAGAAGAAAGACCCAGTAAAGTATTTTGCTTTTAAAGATCATTCAAAATCAAAATTTTCTCAAATATTGTCCCCAGATCTTTATCCTAATTTTTAAAAATAAAGTCGTAAAACTTTGGCTTGGATGAGATCTCACAGATCCCCTGTTCCCACATTCACATTTTTCAAATAAGGAAACCAAGACCCATAGATCTGAAATTACTTACCAGATATCACTCAGTCAGAGACAGAGCTGAAAATAAACCCACATCCCCAGTGCCTTGTCCAGTGCTCACTTATAGATTTTCAAGTTACGTGGTCTTACTCAAGAATATTTACTTTGAACTCCAGGTCTGACTGTATTTGTCTTTTTGAACTCCTGTTCATCTTAAAATCCAGTATCTAAAAGAATAATTCTTTCCCATTGTCTTACTTGGGGACTGGAGAAACAAAGATAAGGAAGTGGTTTGACAGGCAATTTGAGCAATAATTATAGTGACCTTACATAGCCACATAGCATGTCACATGTATCATCATGGAACAGTCATCTAGAGTTTGTTCTCACACAGAAGATTTTGTTTTTTAAATGCTAAATATAGATTTTTTTATGTCAGGGCATGAAATTGAAATGATTCTTTCTGCTCAAACCAGTTGTACTTCAAAGAAATGGTGGCAAGATGCAAGATAATGTTGCAGGACTAGAAGATTCTGTTAGAATGAATTAAAATAGAATGAATAGAATCAAGAAATTTAGAGATATCTGAAGAGGGAATAAGCCTTTTTTAATAGGCAAATGATGAATTCAATGCCATGTACATCAGCCTAATGGCAGAATTTAAACAGATTTAGTGAGTCAACATAAATCACTTGGTAAACTTTAAAATACCATATAATTACTAGCTATTTTAACTACTTATAACTATAAATTATTATTTCTAGGCAGGTGATTCCCAGATCTATATATCCAGTTTAGAATCTTGCTAATGCTTTCCTTCCTCATCACTAACAGCATATTGACTATTTCCAAGTAGATGTCTCACAGGCATCTCAAACATAGCAATAGAACTAAATATCTTTTACCTCAAACTTACCTCTTTCTCAGACTTCTCTATTTCTGACCATCCTTTCAGCCACATGGGATTACACTTGCGATATCATCTTCAAATATTTGCTGGATATGTCATTTCACATATCCAATCAGTGCTCAAGCCTTGCTCTTTATATCTCCATAGCAGTATTCATCCCCTTGTATTCATCCCCTTTCTATCTATAGAGCTATCACCCTAGTTCATGCCCTTTCACCTTTTGCTTGGATTATTGCAATAGCCTCCTAATTGGACACTGTTTTTAGGTCTCTTTCCACTCTAATTCTTCCTTCTTACAGTTCTAAAGAATTTTTCTAAAGTGCCAGTTTGGTTATATCCCATATTCCTCTACTCAGTAAATCCCATTGACTCTTTCTCCATCAATTCTAGAAATTGGGATAAATTTCTCACTTTGGCCTTTAAAAGCCTTCACAAACTGATTGAAACCTGCCTTTCCAGCCTTTTAATACATTGCTTCCCCTCATTCTTTCCATGGTAAAGTGAAATTGACCATATTGTTTTTCACACATGACACTAAATTTCTCATCATCACACCTTCGTACTTGCTCTCTCTCCTGCCAAGAATTCACTCTCCAGTTACCTCTTTAATTGTATGATTTTCTCAAAGATTTAGCTCATGTCCCACCTTCTATCAGAGGGCTTTCTTAATCTCCCCAATTTTCTTATTCCCCAAATTACCTTGTAGATAGTTTGTCTCTGTGTGTATATTTATGAAAATGTTTCATTTGTATCTTTGTATTCCCAATATCTGGCATAGTGCCTGAATATTGTAGGCCCTTAATGAAAGAATACTGATTAGTTGATTGATAAAAGCAGCTAGGTGATAATGTGAGTAGGGCGCTTGACTTGGAGTCAGGAGTACCTAAATTCAAATCTGACCTCAGATACTTACTAGCTGTGTGACTCTGGTACTATATAATTGTGAGATTTCATCATCATCATCCTCCTCCTCCTCCTCATCATCATCACTATCATTAGACTGGTGTAGGTAATAAACTTTTGGCCTTAATTCCTGAAGGTCATCATAAAAGAGTAACAAGCTGTGGATGGAGTAACTACAATGATGAAATCACGTGTTCTTGAATATTGAAGTAAGAGGGGACAAACTGAAAGTTGAATTGGAATGTCCACATTTTCAAAGAAAAATGAAGAACTTATTGCATATTATCTTTGGTTCTTGGGGAAAAGGGCAAGAAGAAATCTATCTGGATAGAGCTGGATATTAGCTCTTTAGAGTTTCAAGATGCTTTATACATGTTCTCTTTTGATCTTCATCTTTATTATCCTCATTTTATAGATGGAGAGATTGAGGTGAGGTAAGTGATCTGCCATGGGTCAAATATCTGAGAAGTATATTCCTGACTCCAAGTTGCTTTCCATATTTTTAAAGTTCCTCCCCAATCCCATATTTCTATTTGATTATCTTACATTTGCTCTACCCTTACTCTTTTGAAACCCATTTTTACTTCATATCAGGCACACTATAGTGTGACCTATTCATAATCATCACATGGTTCAGCTTCAAAGATTTCAAATATAGTTTTCCCTCAGGAACTACCACTTCCACTATTCTGTGTGTTTTGAACCTGTTCTTCAATCACAATGGTGTCTCCAATAGATCATTCAATATTTGTCCACTTCACTGATTTTACTCCTAGGTGCACAATATACTCTACACCTATTCTGACCCTCATGGTCAACCATTTCAATGTTATCCTTGATGCCAGCTTGAGATTACCATAACTACCTACCCTTCTACTTGTCTACTGTGCTATCCTCCAACCTTAATCACTGAAACCATCTGTATCAATCATAAATCTCCAATGACTCTTTATTAATTACAGGATAATATCTAAACTCCTTAGCCTAACTTTGAAGACTTTCTATAATCTGATCTCACCCTACCAGTACCATCTGCCACTACTTCTTCCAAAGCCCACTGTTCTAAATAGTCATTTCCTAGCTATCTCTTAAAGAAACTTTCTATTTTTCTTCCTTCACAATTTTTGCTCATTTATTCCTTATAAGGAATGTTGTATCCCCACCTTTCTATTTCTCCAAACCCCACCCATTTCTTAATACCTGCTCAGCTTCCACTTTCTTTCTTCAAACCTGCCTTTACTATTTTATACTGAAATGATCTCTGTCTCTGTCTCTCTTTTCTTAGAGAAGAGATTTCCTTGCAACTTTTCCTACTATTAGCTACTTCCTTTTTCTATATTTATTCCTTCATCTAATTCCATGGCAATCCTACTTTGTAGGTTTTCTCCTACTTGGCTAGATTAACATTTATCTCCAACCCCTGTCAGGTAAGTTACTTAAATACACTGTCCTCTTCCTCTTTTCTTCTGTTTCTATAGTCTATCCATTGGTCATCAATCTACTATCATAATTTCAACTATTAACACTAAGTGATTCCCAAATTTTGATTTTCTTCTAAACACTCTTCTGAGTTAATGTAATTAAATGGGTTATGAAAGACACGCCAAGAAGCTGCTAGAATTAGTAGAAAACTGCCAGCTGGATAATTCCAAATGTCCAAAAGGCAGCTCGAATGCAACATGTCTACAATGGAACCAGTAATCTTCCACCCAGAACTAATGCCTTTCCTCTGGACTTTCCTTTTTCTATCCATCAATTAATCAATCAATAAACATTTATTAAATACCTACAATGTTCCAGGCACTGTGCTAAGCACTGAAGATACAAAAAGGAAAGGCAAAGATGGTTTCTGCCCTCAAGAACCTTGAAAGGAGACAATGTGGAAATGAAAAATACGCAAAGCAATCTATATACAGGATAAATAAGATATAAAAATAAGAAGGAAATCAATATAATTCAGAAAGGTTAGGAAGAGCTTCTTGAAGGAAGTGAGATTTTAGTTGGGACTTGAAGTCAGAGATATCAGTAGAAAGAGTTGTTGAGGGAGAGCATTTCCAGGAATGGGGGATACCCTGCGAGAGTGTCTAGAGACAAGATATGGAGGGTCTTATTTATGGAATAGCCAGGGGGCCCATGTCACTGAACTGAAGAGTACATTTTGAGGAATAAGAAGACTGGAAAGTAGGAACTGACTAGGTTATAAAGGGCTCTGAATCTCAATAGAGCAGTATGTATCTGGTCCAAAGGCTACAGGGAGCTTAATGAATATGGGAGTGACATTTCCAGTAAGGCCACCAGCATTCTTCCAACCACCCAAGTTTGCAACCTCAGGATTCTTCCTTTTCCATGTCACTCCATATCCAACAATTTGCTAGGTCTTATCCATTCTCTCTCATATTTGTCCATTTCTTTCCACTTTCCTAAAACCATATTCTGGTCACATCTTTCTTAGGATTATTAAAAGAAACTCCTACTTGGTCTTTCAGCTTATAACTTTTCCCTTCTCCACTTTCTGCCAAAATATTGCTGCTAAGACATGGGTCTGATGATGTGACCAAAATCCGTCAGTGGCTTCTTATTGCTTGTACAATTTACTGGTTTCACACAAACATTTCCTCCTCAGGCAGGCATTGGTCTTCTCCAGACTGTTTCCCATTACATTTCTAATCAAATTTCAAGTGATGAACCTTCAGATCTACATTTCATTTCAATTGCTACCTATAATCAACCATCCATCTCCCATCTTTATCTTTTAAAATATTTTCTAATGTTGCTGAACAATTGTGGTCCTAAAAGAAAGCCAAAGATTTCAGTTTTGGACAGGCTGAATATGACATATCCATGGGATATCCATTTTGAAACGCCTACTAGACAATTAGAGAAATGGTACTGAAGTTTTAGCATGAAGGTTAGGATGGGACAAGTACATCTTTGAGTCATCTTCACAGATGATCAATGAAATCTTGGAAGCTTCTGAGATCACCAAGTTAAATATTCTAAGACATCCCTGGACAGAGCCAATTAGTGATATAGCTGAAACTCTAGCAAAGAAAATATTCAAAACTGCTAGAATGTGTGGATCCATAGAATAATTATTAATATTTCTACATCAATTTGAAGGAAGAGAGGAAGGAAGAAGAATTTATTAAGCCTCTAGTATGCACCATACAGACTGCTAAGCACTTTATATTATCTCATTTAATCCTCACAACAACCCTGTGAGATAAGGATCTTTATTTTACCGTGGAAGAAGTTTAGACAGAAGATTAAGTGACTTTCCCAGCTAATAAGTATCTGAGGTCAGATTTTAACTAAGGTGTTCCTGACTCTAGGCTTTATTCACTGTGTCACCTAGGCAGATATAATTTGAGTAAACCAGGCATCTTTACATGAGCTTGTGCTTTTTATCATGTTTCATCAACATCATGATACACACAGATGGTGTACTTATCAAATTTGCAAGTTATAAAGATAAGTGGTAGCCTGTGCAGTGGATGACAGAAACCCTTGAAATTTAAACAGATTCCAATGTAGATCTGAATCTAATTAAATGAAATGTAAGAAGGACAGATGTAAAGTCCTATGTTAGGGTTGATTAAAAAAAAATCAATATCGTGGTTATAAGATAGGGAAGGTTTGACTATAAAGTATCTGATAATTTTAGTGAAATGCAAGGTCAATATTGTGATAAGGGGGAAAGAAAATTAAATATAATTTTCAGCTGTATTAAGAGTAACTTTAATGTTTAGAACCAGAGATATGATATTCACTGTGTACCTTACTTACTTTGGCCAGACAACACATGGAATATAGGCTGTTCAGTTTGGAAGGCCACATTTTAGGAAATACACTGAAAAGTGACTAAAAAGAGTAGGATAGGAAAAAATCTTGAGATCATGGTACATGGAATTTTTTTTTAACGAATTGACAATGTTTAGCCTAGAGGAAAGACCTGATTGTGGTTTGGGGGAGGTGATTGGATGATCATTGTTCTTCAGTATTTGGATATCAATCATGTAGAAAAGAAATATATACTGTTTGTTTTACTTTGCATTTGGCCTTTCTTTGTCACTCCAGACTTAATGTAATGTCTAAAGCACAGTAGGTGCTTAATAAATGTTTATTGATTTGATTTGGCTTGGATTTTTTGGTCCCAAAAGACAGAAATAGGATTAATAAATGGAAGTGCCAAAGAAGCAAAATTAGATTTGATAAACAGAAAAACTTCCTAACGATTAGAACTATCCAAAAGTCAAAATAGTCTGGGATAGTCCTGGGAGACTTGCCCCATATTTCAGGCAAAGGGCCAGGTTCAAGTTGAAATAGATGAATTTGAAGTCCCTTCTAACCTTGAGATTCCATGATTTTGTTAAACCAGTAAGTCCTGTTGACATTGCTTCTCTATCCATCTGCCACAGAGCATATTTCGGGCTAAAAGGGGAGTAGGCTTCTATAAAAGATGCTGTTGGGGTAGATTGTTGGAGAAAATTGGTCAGTATAACTTAACAAATTCCTACTAACTCTAGTTGTCATGATACTTGGAAGAGGGAGCTATTGTGATGAAGAGAATTTCCCTTTACAATGTCTTCTTGAAAGCTTCTTGTCCAAGCACCCTTCAAAAAAGTAGCCTGGTGTGTGCTATGCTCCTTTGTTTAAATATCAGAATCAGTTCCAGGTCACCAGGCAGAACTTCCAATAAATATTTCCATGTCAACAATTCCCTAACATGACTTACATGGTGTGTAAGACACCATGACAAGTATGATATTGCCCTATAGTACAACAATAAAATTTACCAATAAATGCATATTATGAGCAAATATTGACAACTTCTTAATGACTTGAACTCCTTAGACAATTTCTCTGCTACATACTTCCTACACACCCAGTAAAAGACATGATTCAACATAGCATCTCATGTAATTAATCATATAGTTTGATTAGCCCAAACAGGTGGGTCAGGAAGGTATTTATAAAAACTTCCAATGGGGTTGTAGGATAGTTTGGAATATGCAGTGTTTAGAGAGATCATAACACCTCCCTTGGCCTCCAGTAAAGGGATTGGACTAGATAGTATTAAAGTTCCTTCCGTCTCTCCCTCTAGAATCCTATTAACCTATTGTCCTATGGCTTCTTAAGGTATCAGCGTTAGATATTTCCCTGCAGCTAGGTGGATAGAACACTGAGCCTTCAAGAACTTCCTGAGACTTCAAATCTGGCCTGATACACTTGCCAGCTATGTGACCCTGGGCAAATCACTTCACTCTGCCTCAGTTTCTTCATCTATAAAATGAGCTGAAGAAGGAAATGACAAAACTACTCCAGTATCTTTGCCAAGAAAATCTCAAATGGGGTCACAAAGAGTTGGACAAGACTGAATAATGACTTAACAACATCCAGATGAAAACTCATATAAACACTGAATAAAATACTCTATTAAGTGTGTAGGTGCCATTTTCTTTCTTTGGTGTTATCATTTTAGATAGAGAGGCAATCTCAAGGCCACACTCTCAGACAAGAATCTAATTAAGATGATCTGTGGTCAGTAGTCATCGGCAACCATTACTACTAGGAATCTGAATATCTCCAGCCAGTTTACTAAGTCTATCCTCTCACAAACTATCAGGGCTTTGTCCAAGGGGCTCCTACTTTTCTAGGAGAACAAAACAGAACTCGTTTCCTTGGGTCATCATAAATTTTTTAACCTAGAGGTAGACATTTAAACCCACATAACAGGCCAGTTTCAAAGAGGGATCTAGAAAACTAAGGGAGAGGAATTACCTGTTCACCTAGTCCTGTATAACCCCTTTGACTGTGAAATCACAATGTATTTCTTCTCTATAATAAACATTTCAGCTAGCCTGAAAACGTTAGAATTAGATCATTAGTACTTTATAAGAAGCATTTCTGATGCTGATTCTTTTTAAATTTATTTTTAAAATCAATTTATTTATTTAATATTTTCCCTAGTTACATTCAAAACATTTTTTAAATATTTGTTTTTAAGATTTTTGAGTTCTATGTTCTCTCCCTTAACCCCACCCACAATTAAGAAACCACATGTGAAGTTATGTAAAACATTTCCATAAAAGTCAAGTTGTGAAAAAAAACATAGATCTCCTACCCTAATGAAAATTACAACCTTCAAGAAAAATTAAATTAAAAATAAAGAGAGAGAGATATAGAGAGAAATAGGGAATGCTTCAATTCTGATTTGATCAGTTTCTTCTCTGGGTATAGATAAGATTTTTCATCATAAGTCCTTCTGAGTAGTTGTGCATGATGGTACTACTGAGAATAACAAAGTAATTTATGGCTTGTCATCCCAGAACATTGCTATTACTTTGTATACAGTATATTTCACTTTGTTCATGGAAGACTTTCCAAGTTTTTTTTGAAAGCATCCTGTTCATCATTTCCCAGAGAACAATAATATTCCATCAGAGAAACTTGCATCAATTTTTTTAATACAATTACTATTGCTAATTGTATTCCCCCCCATTTATTCTCTCTCCTTTCTCTCTGTCCTTCTTCAAAAGTATTTTGCTACTGACCATTCCTTCTCCCAATATGCCCTCTCTTTTATCACCCACCCCCTTTCCTATATCCCCTTCTCCTCCTATTTTCCTGCAGGGTAAGATAGATTTCTATACTCCTATTGAGTATTTATGTTATCTCCTATTTGAGCCAATTCCGATGAAAGTAAGGTTCACTCACTCACCCTCTCATCCCCCTCTTCCCTCCCACTTAAAAATTTTTTTATTGCCTATTTTTTTATGGCAGAAAATTTGCACCATTCCACTTCTCCTTTTCCCTTTCTCCTAGTACATTCCCCTCTCATCCCTTAATTTCATCTGATACTGATTCTTATAGGGTTATTTTCCTAAAATGGAATCACTTTGGCCACATCACTGAAATGGCTAATTTCCCTCTAAGATTTACCTGGACCTTTATTTTATTTCAGTTTGTTCTTGTTGACAGTTGCCTCTATTGGATATGACTACACGAGAGGTATGGCTTTTACCAAATTCATATGGCTGTGCTTATTTCCTGTTGGACATCAGCATTTCACAGCCTCATTGTGCTTCCACTGTTGTCACCTTGATAAATTCACAGCAATGTAATTAACACTAGAAGTTCCTTCTTAGGCAGCATGGAGGAGCAGAGGGAATGATGAAGAGGACCTAAATTGAAATCCCAGCTCTGCTGCTTATTGTCCACATGACTTGGGCATGATACTATCCCTTTTGGGCCCTCAGTTTCTTTATCTTTAAATATGATTATATGACTACTGAGGAACTTTCCATTTCTGAATCTGGGATAATTTGATCCTAATTATAAAGGTCAGATAAATAATTGTTGCTGTTCAAGGTTTTTTTGGCTGTTTTTTTTTTTTTTCAGTCATGTTTGACTCTTTGTGACCTCATTTGGAGTTTTCTTGGCAAAGATACTGGAGTGGTTTGGCCATTTCCTTTTCTAGCTCATTTTACAGATGAGGAAACTGATGCAAGAAGGGTTAAGTGATTTACCCAGGGTCACACAAGTCTGAGATTGGATCAGAACTCAGGAAGATGAGTCTTCCTGATTCTAAACCCAACATTGTATCCATTATGCCACCTAGCTGCCTCATACAACATCTTTATTCTCATGATAACAGCAATCACTTTTTTTTGTTGATTTGTGTGAAATTTAATTCTATTGGTGATAACATGTTCTTAAATTGTTAGAATTTGGAGTTCAGTGCCATATGACATTTTTGTGGCGAAGCCTGGTTCTAACATTGTAAGTTAACACATTTGGGTAAAGACTGTGCAGTAGTTCTTATCAATCCTAATTTGATGGCAAATCTTAGAAGTCAACAACTGTCTAGAAGTCCAGAAACATATTTTTATGCTGATGAATCTATTGCCATCTAGAACATTTTCTATGAAATGACAAAATGGCTTAAAATAGTTCATGTAGGATTTTCTAAAGTCTTTCTTTGAGTTTAAACATCATTGATCATTAGGCAGGATCCTACAAAGACTGACTGTGAGAGTCTAAAAGAATTGTATGGCAGAGAGAGAAGAAAAAAACTTGCATAGAAGGTGTCATCAAGAAGGCATCTTTCCCTGACCTTGTGATACATTAGTGCCATCATTGCTCAGCCTTTGGGTGTGCTCTATTTGTAAGAACTCAATTAGCTTACAATATGAACTACTGCAGTAAATGTTCCTAAGGTCACACATATTAAAGGATAAATGCTCCCACAAACATATAGGGAAAACCACCTGGGCAGCCACACTCCCCAGAGCAGTGCTACTCAGCTACAAAGAGATTTTTTTAAATTTTTATTCTAGATATTATTTTCTTCTAAAATACGTAGTTTATGGGATTTGATTAGAGTATTTTGAAGTCTTATGAAATTACACAAGAAAAACACCATCAAAATATTCATACTTTTAAATTCTGAAATTGGATTTTTATATTCATATTGAAGATTAGTAACAGGTTACAAATATATTAATAGTAGCAGTAGTGGTAATAGCCAAAAAATAAAAGCAGTCATTTGTATCCCCTTTTATGTTCCTTTGCTTAATTGTTTATGGGATTTAAGATTTCAGGGACAGAGATGAAGGAAGAAGGGGAAGAAAGGAAAGAAAGAGAAAGAAAGAAAAGAAAGGAAGAAAAAGGGAAGGATAAAAGATAAAGGGAATAAAAAGAAGGAAGGAAAGTAGGGGGGAAAGGAAAGAAAAAAGGAAGGAAGGAAAAGGGAAAGGAAGGAAGGAGAAAAGCAAAGACGGAGGGAAGGAAGGAAGGAAAGAAGTAAGAGAGGGAGTGAGGAAGGAAGGAAGGAAGGAAGGAAAGAAGGAAGGAAGGAAGAAGGGAAGAAAGGAAGAAGGGAAAGGAGGAAGAAAGGAAGAGAGGAAGGGAGGGAGGAAGGAAGGGAGGAAGAAGGAAAAAAAAGAAACCCTTTCCACATGTACACACAAAAGAAACAATTTCAACCCCTTGACCATCAGCTAATCATTTTTCTTCTAGCTCCAACATTAATTAGCTGTGTGACATTAAAGTAGCCATTTAACTTCCTTTATCCAAAAAAAATTGAGAGCTGAATAATAACCTGACGTCTACAGTTCTTTCTAGTTCAATATCTATGACCCAGTGATAATCAAATGAAACTAAATAATATCAAAGGTTGCTTGTTCTTTTAAATTCTTTGATTCTAGCAGACTCACTCTGTGAAAAATGAAGGGTGTGTAGCTATCAATGATCTGATAAAGTAAGAATTTCAAGGCGTTCCAAAGATTAGGTTGACCAGAGAAAGAGAATAATAGAGATAACAACTAGACAGGTGAAGTGAATGAGAGCATGGCTGTTTTGAAACAGGTGACATGCTATAAACTAGTAAGGCTGAATTCAAAAAATTAAATGTTGGTGGCTCATTGTGTAATTGGTAGGAGATCTACAGTGGAGTGTTCCAAGGATCTGTGCCTGGCCCTGTTTTTTAACATTGTTATCAATGACTTGGATAACTGGCACAGATGCTACATTATCCACAGAATTTGAAAATCAGAAGAAACCTCAGAAGCCATTTGGTCCAAACCATTCAGAAAAGGAATACCTAATACCTGACAAGTGGTCATCAAACCTCTCTCTAAGGAATTCCAAGGAGGAAAGATGTATCCTTCCCTCCCAGATAACTCATTCCACTTTTGGATAGCTCCAACAAAAATCTGATTATATTGCAATTTTTATCTAAGGCTCTCAATATTCTCTAAAAATGTTACTAAACTGAAGGCATCATTTTTCCATCTATAAAGAAGAAAATTTAAAAATTATACAATTAGAGAAATTTCAATGATTTTAGAGATAATTTATAAAGTATGCAATGCTCTCTGATCAATGACTATGAATATGGACTAAATTGCACTAAATGATATATAAAACTATTTAAAAAATAACTATAGATTGATAGCTTTAGAGCTAGAAGGGAGTTTATTATGAGATAATCATATAAATGAGATAGGACGTTTGCAAGGAATAAACCCTAAGCTATATAAATGTTAGCTTAAGGTTAAGTACATCATGATATGAATCAAATACTTCTAGGTAGTTCCAAAATAACTATTTGCAGTTAATTTTAAAATATTTGTTCTCTTTTCCCCTATCTTTTAGTTTATTCCCCGAAGATCTGAGAGGGAAGAGACGAAGATAGAGACAGAGACAGACAGACAGAGAAAGGGGGAATGGAAAGAGAGGAGACAGAGACCAAGACAGAGGCAGAGGAAGAAAAGAAGGAAAGGGAAGAGAAGAGAAAGGGAGAGAAGAAAGACTCACACATAAATAGACAAAAAAAGTGAGAAGAAAAAGGAGAGACAGACAAAGAGACAGAAACAGGACAGAGAGAGGGGGAGGGGGGGGAAGAAGGAGAAGAAGAGGGAGACAGGGAAAGGGGGAGGGGGAGAGGGGGAGAGGGGGAGGGGAAGGGGAGAGGGGGAGGGGAGAGGGGGAGGGAGGGGGAGGGGAGAGGGAGGGGGAGAGGGAGAGGGGGAGGGGGAGGGAGAGAGGGAGAAGGGGGAGGAAGAATGGGAGAGTGGAATGACTGCTAGCCTCTGAGTTAGGTGACCTTGGTTCAAATCCTGACTCTCAAGATTCGTCTTGTCTATACTGTGTATACATCTTATATTTGTGTGCTGTTTCCTTCCATAGAATATGAAATCCTTGAGGATAATAACTGATTTTGCTTTTCTTGGCATTCCCAATTCTGGGCATGGATGCATGGTAAGTAATTGAAAGTAGTAGTGGGTAGTAGGTTTTCTTTGCCTCTTCATGAGATTTTACCTTATTTTTACCTCTTTTCTAAAAACATCTTATTTTACCACCTTTTCCCTCTTTTCCCCAGTATGATAACCTTTCCCCTTCTAGTTTTCTTTTTCATATTATCGAAGTAAGATCTAATTATAACCCCAATCTTTAAATATCCCCATAGTAGAAATAAAGTTCTCAAGTGTCCTTTCCTTTTTACCTTTTTATGCTTCTCTTGAGTTCTGTGTTTGGAGGTTGAATTTTTTGTTCAGATCTGGTCTTTTCATTAGAAATAGGTGAAATTCACCTATATCATTAAATGACCATCTTCCTCCCTGGAGGATAATGCTCATTCTAGCAAGATAGGTTATTCTTGGCTGTAATCCGAGTTTCTTTGCCTTTCAGAATATCTGGTTCTAGGCCCTTCGATCCTTAAATGTAGAGGCTGACAGATCGAGTGTGATTCTAATTATAGATCCTCAGTGTTTGAATTGTTTCTTTCTAGCTGCTAGCAGAATCTTTTCCTTGGTGCTATAGTCCTGAAATTTAGCCACGATATTCCTTGGGGTTTTAATTTTGGGGTCTCTTTCAGGAGGTGATCGGTGAATTCTTTCAATGGTGATTTTGCCTTCTGGTTCTACAACCTCAGGGCAGTTTTCTTTCAGGATTTCCTGAAAGATAGTGTTTAGATTCTTTTTTCATCATGGCTTTCAGGAAGTCCAATAATCCTTAGATTGTCTCTCCTAGATCTATTTTCCAAGTCAGTTGTTTTTCCTAGGAGATATTTCATATTTTCTTCTAATTTTTCATTTTTTTGTTTTTGTTTGACTAATTCTTGAAGTCTTATTGAGTCATTCACTTGCATTTGTTCAATTCTTATTTTTAAAGTGTCATTTTCTTCAGTTACCTTTTTTAGCTCCTTTTGTAACTGGCCAATTTGTTCACTGCACTCTTTTTCACTTCACTAATTTCATTTTTCAGTGCATTATTGTCTATTTCCAATTCACCAATTTTGTTTTTCAATAAATTGGTGTCTTTTTCATATCTCTTTTGTAGGGTATTATATCCTTGCACTGAACTCAGTTTATTTTCCCATTTATCATTCAACTCTTTTTTGAGATTCTTTATTTTATTTTATTTTATTTGCATAACATATGTGTAGGTAATTCTTCAACAATAACCCTTACATAGCTTTCCGTTACAAATTTTTCCCCCCAACTCCCCACCCCTCCCCTAGATAGCAGGATATCCACTACATGTTAATTATGTTAAAATATTGGCAAATCGAATATATGTATACATATTTCCATACTTATCATTGGTGTGCAAGAAAAATCTTATCTACACAAACGATATATCAGATAAAGGAAACACAATGTAAGCAAACGTCAATCAAGGAGTATGAGAATGTTATGTTGTGGTCCACATTTCGCATCCCTCTCTCTGTTTTTAAAGATTCTTTATGCAATCTTCCAGAAAGGGTTTTTGAGAAGGGGACCAGGTTATGTCTCCCTTGATGACTTCCTCTGGATTTACTTTGTCTACAGGTACCTCAGGATCTGGGGTCTGCCTTTCTTTCTCTCCATAAAAGCTGTCTATGGTAAGAGCTCTCTTCTGCTTCTTACTAATTTATTTATTTATTTTAAAAGCTTGGGGTCTGTACAAAGCAGAGAAGGGGCAGCTAGCTGTGGTAGTTTGCCCTGGGGCAATTCCGGTAATTAACTTCCTGTGCCTGCTGGTTGGGGTAGGACTATACGTTTGCATTGGGTTACAAACTGACTTTTACAAAAGGCAGATCTGCCAGAGCACCTGCCCGCAATCAGGGCAGAGTGTCCCGAGTGCCTCAGAAACTCTCACCAGCTGTTTTGAGTTTTTGCCACGCTGAGCCCCACCCAGTTTTCTATCTCTCCCTGACACAGGGCAAACTGCTCACCCCCTCTGCCTGACTGAAACAGACCTTTATGGAGTTCTTCAAAGGTAACTTCAGCAAGCAGAATTTCTTAGTCCAAATATTTCTGGGTTCGTTGACTTGAAGATCAGTTCAGAGGCTTATTTTACTGTTGACTTGAGAGAAGGTCAGAGGAAGACACAGAGTTGCTCACTCCCCCATCTTGGCTCCGCCCCCTCTATCTTTATTTATCTGTCTAGTTGTTCAGTATCATCCTTAGGTGAGGGTCACCTGTACCCATACTAGGAGACCCTCAGGAGCTCCATAGCTTTGGAGGATCTTATTCATCATAGGCATAAAACTTAGATAAAAATGAAATATGCAGAATAAAAAATATAATTATGAATGACCTACACAACCAAGCAAATGATACTTTCTTATATAGGATATGTTATATGGAATATAGGAACATGTTAATACACTTATATTAAGCTAAACAGTTGGCCTGAATCATATGGTAAAAAGGTGGCAGGAAGCCCTAATGAAGGCAGCAGGATGGAGGAAGCTCCCTATTCCCTGGTCATGTATGTCATAAGTTCAGCTCCTCAGTAGAGAATCTCGGCTCCTTATTTCCTAAAGAGTTTAGGACTTGTCCCAGAGAAGGTAAGCTTTTTGTTGGAAGAGAGGGGGAAAAGTAGAGAAAATCCTACCACTGTCATGAACCCTTCAGCAGGATGGGCCAAACTCGGGCCCTTGGAGTGACACCTGCTATGGGCTGGTGTGGAGCCTGAACAAGGATCAAGCTTGAGTGGGAGTCCATTCACTGAAGTTAGGGTCCTGCTGTCTAGGCTGATTTTTCTAATTTTCCCTGAGTCCTCCATACCTTCAGGGGAGTTCACTATAAAAAGTAATGGAGAGGCAACATAAAAAAGCTGGCTGAAGTCACAAGCCAGCTGGAACACCACTGGCAGTTAGTCAAACCCTTTGTGTGCCCCAGGCTAGTGTTTTTCAAATTAGTTTAACAAAGCATTCCTCAGAGTAAAATATTTATGTTGATTTAGAAAATTTATGCATGTACTAATAAATTACATTATAAAGAACACAAAAAATAGACATTAAAAAGGGATAAAGGTGAAATAAATATTTAATAACAGTACCAAATCTTTTTACTCTCACTAAAATATTAATTTTTAAAAGTTTTAAATATTGATAATAGCATACTCTCTCTGTTCTGAGTAGTTAACTACTTTTTTTTTTCCTGAAGCAATTGAGGCTAAGTGACTTGCCTAGGGCCACATAGCTAGGAAGCATTAAGTGTCTGAGGCTGGATTTGAAGTCAGGTCCTCCTGACTTCAGAGCCAGTGCTCTGTCCACTGGACCATCTAGCTGCCCTGTAATTAATTACTTTCAATAGCCTGTATTTTGTTTCTTGGAATTTCTACTATGTCACATTGGTCACTTAAACATTTTACATGCTTTTTCACAAATTAGATCATTACTTCAAATTTGTTTTAAAATATCACCACTATGATGCTTCCATCAGAAATCAATATGGTTTTATTAGTAGAATGACATTTTAAAAAGATGTGTTACCATCTGCTTTGCTATTATACTCTAGGGACCCTGGGTACAATGCAGTCTAACTTATACCTCACCCAGAGAGAAGATGTCTTACTTTTTAGTTTGGACAACCAATGCTTGACACAATATCTAGAACCAGAATTCTTCCTAAATGCTAGCTGTTTATTCACTCATTTATAAGAGGTGATGAGAGAGGATGGCAGTCCATGTTGAGGGAAGCATTAGGAGTAAACATTAAGAGGCAGGAAGTCACCTGGTTCTTTGGGAAGCAATGGTGAGTTCTTAAATATGACTGAAGCAGAGAGTATATATTGGAAAAGAATTGGAAATTATATTGAATAGGAAAAATTATAGCAGAATTATGTTCTAATGGAAAAATTGGGCAAACCTTTACAGGATGGGAAGTAGGAGCATACTGTCAATTATTTGTCTGGAGAATAATGTGATGAAATTAGTATTTTAGGAATATTTAGTTGGCTTAATAGATGGAAAGAGATTGTAGGTAAAAGGATCAGCTAAGAGATAAGTATATTAATTCACGTGTGAAAGGAAGAGAACCTTGGACTAGGGTCGTACAAATGGAGTGAAGGACAGACAGCCTGCAATAACTCAGGCTGGCTCTGCCTAAGCCAAAAGCTCTGGGTATTGGCTCCTGAGAGAGACCAGGTGGAGCCTGGCAGTTGCTGATTACTGCAATTTGGAAGTGTGGATGAAAGGCAAGGACTGAAATATGGAAAAGGGCAGTGTCCGGTTGTTATAAGGTCTCAGGGAATGATTGTTTGGGTAGGGCTTTGTCAGAACCCAGATCATCCAAGTTGAGAAAAGGGATGGAAGGAGGATAAAGGTCTAGAGAAGGATGATCTGAGGACAAGTGAACTGAAGTGACATGGATGAGATGGTATGAGAAGCCAACCAGCCAGTTATCAGATAAGCAGACGAGAGGCAGAGCATTTACAGTATCATAGTCCAAAGCAATAGTTGTAAACTCTCTGGAGATAACAAATTGTATTGTAATTTCTTTATGAATCAGCTCTTTAACTCTATATCCCAGTGTTTTTTCCTCGCTTGCCCTGGCCTTAAAGGACCTCACTTCTCAAAGATTCTGTCAGTAAGATATCTTTAATTTTCTTACTTCAGAAGTAACATGAGTTGGAAGGTAGAGGGATGTTTTGGAGGCAATCAGTTAACACTTATTTAATATTTACTATGTGAATCGAGTAGTAGAATAGTATAATGGATAGAGTTCTAGATTTGGAGTAGGCAAGAACTGAATCTAAAATCCTGACAAGAACACTTTCTAGTGATGTGACCGTAAGCAAGGCTTTCAACTTCTCTGTGTCTCTGTTTCCAATCAAATGAGAGAGTTAGACTTCTGGTCCTAAATCTATGATTGATTACTGCCAAGTACTAGGAAAACAAATATAAAAATGAAAAGCTTTATGGATTCTAGAGCTATGTCCTATCCTTGCCAATCAGGGATTTCATAGTGAATAATAATAGATTTCATAGAGAATTTCACAGAGAATAATAACAGATAATACACAGTAACTCATAAAGGGTTCATAAAATAATCCTCCCCTTTCCAATGAGTTTCACTTTCCACCCCAAAAACCTATTCAAGTCCATTGCAGTAGATTCTACCCTAAAGATTTGGCCTCCCAAAGGAAAAAAAAAAGGAGTTAATAGAGAGATAGCCCTTAATATTCTGGTGAGTTTCACCTTTATCTAAGATAGCTATAAGATCTCTAGCCTTTTAGTATTACCTTGAGAACTTGGGTTCTCTCCAGAAAAAAAATATGAAATTGAAATTGCTACAGAGTTACCCCTCACCTACCAGAAGTAAAAGACCAGGAGCATTGTCTGGGTTTTCAGGGACAATGAAATATTCCTTGCAAGAAGGGAAAACATATTTCAAAAGAGGAATAAAAGAAGAAGGAAGTCTTTACTTTTATTAAGAAGTTAGGGGAAGGAATATGATCAAGAAAAAGAAAAAGAGTCTCTAGTCCCTTTGAAACAAAATCATAAACAGAGATATGCTTCAGCCATCTATTACTGGTTACAAGAGCTGATTGTTAAATTCTCAGTATGTGATTGACAATCAACCAATGCTGCAAATCAGGACTTGGTTTATTGTTTTGTAGATTGTCTAGACTTAAAAAAGTGATGGATAAAATGATGATAATGCAAATTAAACTTAAAAGTTGGTCCTGTCCCCTCCCTCCCAGAGAACTGATTGTTAAATATTTATCAACATAACCAACAAAGGCTAGAACTAGACCCTCTTAGGAGAAGCAGTTTTTATCTGCCTCCTAAGAAAGAACCAATGGAGTCTGAATGAAAATTAAAGCATACTATTTTTCACTTTACTTTTTTCATAGTTGTTTTTATTTGTGTTTCCTTTCACAACATGACTATGGAGTGTGTCTTGCATGATTGCACATGTATAGCCTATAGCAAATTTCTTACTATCTCAGGAAGGGGAGAGGAAAGGGAGGATGAAAATTTGGAATTCAAAATTTAAAAAAAAGAATGTTAAAATTGTATTTAGATATAATTGAGGAAAATAAAATATTATTGAAAAAAGAATTTTAAAATAATAAAAATAATTTAAAAAGAGAAGCAGCTTCATATACTCCAAGAAATGATTATGTGGATACATATATTAAGAGATATTTTGGTTTGGAAAGTTACAAGTGTTGTCAGTGTAAATTGACATATTCAGAGTTGATTTGATTGTTTCCAGAAGAAAAGGAGGAAGGGAACTCATAGAAGGAACAGAAGATACATTTATAGGCACCACTTTTAGTAGCTGGTGAGAATTCCTGGTAATAAAATGAAGTGGGGCCCAGAACTAGATGTAGCAGTAGAGTGAGGTGATGCACAATTTAGACAGTCCAGGATGGGAGAGTTTGACTATATAGACACCTTCTGGAGTTTGTTTTTTGGTCAAATACAAAGCCACATACATATGGACTTATCTTGCTTTAGTAATCACTTCATTCTTTAAAAGAGATAGAAATGAGAGATATTGTCGTATTGAACCCAATTCTGATCAGTAAGGATCAAAGGTTTGCTAACATAGGAACTATGGAAAGTTTAGGAGAAGGTTGCTAGTCCATCTTTGAATCCATGATGCTTAAGAAGAAAGTTGGGTATACTCTGACAGACATCCCAGATTTGGGGAGAGCCAATGCCCAAAGACTTCAGAGAAAGGATAAGTAGATCACATGTTCTTAGATTCTATAGAGAAAATTATTCCAAGACAGATGGAAAACTTAAGAAAAGAGAGAGCCATCTGAAGATTAAACTGCAGTCTGATTGACCAATTTACATTTAAAAAAGACATATATGGAAAATAGAAGAAATAAGAATAGATGAATGAACACAAAAGATGACATTGGTCTTGAAAGAACAGTGTCAGGAATATTGAAGTTTATTTGAGAAAACAGATATATACAATTCTGGTCTAATATTCCTCTCAAAAACTGGAAAACAGAATGGCCAGTCTTGAAGCTCTTTTCCTGGTCTCTCCATGACAGAAATCTCAGTTTCTCTTCAAAAGTGGGCCTTTTATTTATTGATGCCTATTGTGAGCCACAGTAGACAACCAATGTAAATATATACTCCTTATTTAGATAACATGTATATATGTGTATATATATATACCTTACAAAAACAAACATCTCACTCCCTCCCCACACAGTTTTAGATATTATTTACTTATTAATTACTTTTTATCTAATTGCATTTTAATGGAACTAAAATTTTATCAAGACACAAAAATAACTAAGGCTTATTTTATACACTTATTTCTGTTCCTTTTTTCCCCCACTGATTTTCATACAATCTGTTTCCCCTAGAATTCAAGTAGTCCCAAATCCTTCATTTAATTTTTTAAAAATTCAAATACTCAATAGGACATTACTTAGCTGAAAGCTTAGTGCAACTCTGAGGATTTATGATGAAAAATACTATATATCCCCCAAAAATGAACTGATGGTGTCTGAATACAGATTGAAACACATTTTTTAAACTTTACTTTTCTTGAGGTTTCTTTTTTGTTTTCTTTTACATAACTACTTTAGAAATGTTTTACATGACTCCATGTGTATTGAATTATTAATTGTTTGTGTTTTCAAATCTTAAGAAAAAGACAATTTGGGATTACAAATAGCCACCTGACTATAAAGCTAGACAAAAGTAATTCATGTTTAACAAAAATGCTATGTTCACATTTTAGGTTCCAAGTAACCTTGCTGAATGTTTCTAAGCTTTAGAGCTTAGCTTGAAAAATGGTTTTATAATACTTTCTTTTGTTTACTTCTCTTCCTTCCATTTTTGAGACCTATCCCTATAGCTGTCTGGTTTCTTCCTCCTATCTTTTCTAGATTGGCATCCCAGGAATATTGATAACTACTATCCTTTATTCATCCCACTTCATTTGGTTAACATAATAAATGAATATTTAATCATTCTCTTTTTTCCCTAGCTCTTTGGAGCCCAACCCTCTGACTTCCTACTCATATAGTTCAAGTTGAAAATTAAATCTTAGACTCCATAAATTAAGATTTTTTTAATCAGACAAAATCTTGGAATTACTGTTCCTTACATTGCATCCAGTTAGGTTGTTTTTTTCACTAATGTGTAGCTCTTGGGTAATTATGTACATCAGTGCCTTTAGTCAATACAAGCTTACTCATCTCACTGAAATTCTATGAAAGCATAAAGAAAGAAGATAAAGGTTTATAAATGACCTTTGGTTAGGGAACCTCTCTGTTTCTGTTGTTTGGATTTATTCCTTATTTTACAACAGCTAAGAAGATGTATTCTTTTTTGTGTGAGAAGGTGAGGAGTCATTATCATCTACTCATCCAGTTGGACAGGAGTTATGCTGATAGAATTTGAAATACCTTCTAAGAATGATTTTATTGCATTTCTCTGCTTTTATATAATATGAATCCTTAGAGAAATTAACTTAAGTAACTGAAATATTTTAGAAAATATTCCATTGAGCATAATAAAGACCATGGAGCTATATAATTTCACAGCACTAACAATTATAAAGACATTGCATTTTCTTGAAAACCTCACATCTGGAAAAATTTTGGAATTACTGAATGACCAATGTATAAATTTTCCAGTTATATATTGCCCTCATGTGGCAAGTATATGATATTCTGTATTTAAGGAAAACGCTGCCTATCAACAATTCTACTTCTCAAATGTTTGTGGTTACAGAACACACACATACACACACACACACACACACACACACACAATTTTTTTCTTGAGGCAATTGGGGTTAAGTGACTTGCCCAGGGTCACACAGCTAGGAAGTGTTAAGTGTCTGAGGCCAGATTTGAACTCAAGTTCTCCTGACTTCAGGGATGGTGCTCTATCCACTGCACTAACTAGCTGCCCCCCACATAGACATATTTACAGTACTCACAAATGTAGATCTGGGAAAAATTTGACTAGCTTCAGATTGTCCTTAAATAACCTTCTGTTGTAGGGATTTGGATTAGACTTGTGATTTCAATAGTATAGACAATTCCCAGATGAAGAAACTCTACCAGGGCAGATTACTACTTCCTCTGAAATTTATAGTTATTAGACATTTACCTAAAGCACTGAGAAGTTATATGATTTGCCCAGGTCATGTATCAGAAGCAGGATTTGAACTGAGGTTTTCATGATTCCAAAGCCATTACTCACTACATAACACCACCTATCTCATTAAACAAATAGAAGTATGTATTAAGTACAAGGCAGAAGTTTTTGATTATGGATAGGAATTAGACCTATGATTTTACTGATTTAGGGAACTTCCAGATAAAGAAACCTTTTCAAATGCAGATCAGCATCAATAACTTGGAACGTTGGAGGAAAGGTTTTTAAGTTGGGTCCATGAACTTTTAAAAAAATATTGTGATAACTGTATTTCATTATAATCGTCATTACATATAACTATCATAATATTTCATTACTTATATATATGTGTATATATATACATATATTTTATCTATGCATTTAAAACCATTAATCTGAGAAGGGCTCCATTAGTTTCACCACAGTGCCAGAAGGGTCCATGATAATTAGCAGTGGCAGCAGCTGCTTCCAGAGCTTTCAATCCACAGCCAGCAGCTGGTCATAAGGAGATTAGAGGGGGGGGTCTCTTTAGCACTGAGCCAGGACTCTTTTGCTTTGCCCATACTCAGATCTGGATTGCAGTCCTGCATGGCAGTCAGAGGGCAAGGGAGAGCACCAGCACACCAGGCAGATTGTTGTTGTTTGTCCTTTGTTCTCAGAGAGGACCATGACATCAGGGAGATGGGGCCATGACATGCAAGTGAATTGGATTGAAGTGAAGGAAAGAGTAGGAAGCCTGGGCAAGGGCACCTGCCTCACTTTCCCCTCCAGAGCCATCAGGCTTCAGTGACAAGATATAGATCAGGAGGACTGGAGATGATTGAATGAAATGGGAGACCTTGGTCTTTTTAAGTCAACAGGTCTCCACTTAGCTGTAACTATACCCATTCAATGATTAAGGCTAGGTAACAACTGAGGCAAAAAAAAAATCTCTATCACCTAGCCTGAAAAAAAAATCTCAAAGAGGAAGAGGAGAAATTGATTTCTACAGTAGATCAGAAGAATACTATAGGCTATCTTGATTTTTAGCAATACTTTGGATAAAGTCTCTTGTGGTATTTTTGAAGAAAATACAAAAAGATTCAGGCCAGAGAGTATAGTGTGGTGGATCTGTAACTGTTTGAGTATCTGATCACAAAGAATAATCATTAATTGGTCAGTTTCATGTTGAGACCAGGTATCTATGCTTGACCCAGTGACTTGAATGAAGGCATAAGTGGCGTGCTTATCCAATTTATAGATGGCAAAAAGCTGGGAGAGGATAACTAACTTGCTGAATGACATCAATATCTAAGGAGATCTCTAGGATAGAACATTGGACTGATTCTATTAAGCTGAAATTTAATAGAGATAAATGTAAAATCTTACACTTAGGATCAAAAATAAATTTTACGAGTTCAAGATAGGAGGAGACTTGTTAAAGAGCAGTTTTCTAAAAAAGAATAAGGGCATTTTAGTAGATCGGTGAGAAAGATTTAATTATCGGGTATCAACTCATGTATCAATCCTGCATTTTGAAAGAGTGCTAATTCTCCTCTACTTTCTGAAACCAGAACTCTCAGGTTCTGGAAGTAAAGGGATGGGGAGAGTAGAAGTCAAATTATATGTCCTGTATATCACGCCTACTTGTCTTATATAAAGCAGACAATGTGAATATTTAGAGTTCAGGATAACACAGAACCTGGATCTTGACTTTTCTCAGGCTCAGTTTTTTCATCTATAAAATGGGAATAAAAATAATTCCTACTCACAGGGTTGTTGTATCAAATGAGATAACACATATAAAGGGCTTACAAATCTTAGTTCTGTATAACTGCCACTTATTGTGATGTTGATCTTTGAATTAAAGTCTGCCATTCTTTACCTGTAGACCTTGGGTAACTCATTAAGCATTTCTGAGCCTCAATTTACTCTTCTATGAAATGTAGCTAATACTGCCTGTACTATCTACTTTATCCAGCTCCTAAGAAGATGAGATAACATGAGATGATAACTATAAATCATTTTGCAAACCATAAAGCATTGTAGAAAAATTAGCTCTCCTTATTTAAGCAGATTTCTGCCTTGTTGCATTCAAAAGAGGCACAGAAGCCATTTAGAAAAGAATACTGTGAAGTATAAAGTAAATACTATGTAGTTTAGAATATGTGCTGTAGGTAGACAGAGAAAAGAGAAAGACTGCTATAGTCAGGGAAGGCTTTCTTGAGGAGCAAATTTTGAACTAGACGCTGAAAAGTGAGCAGGGTGTAAATGAGGGAGAAGAATAGTGTGTTTAGAGTAAAATGAATTATAAAAGCAATATCACATTGCTTCCTGATTATCTATGTAGGTCTGGTTGTGCAACAAGTGTCAATCAATAAACAAGCATTTACTAAGTGACTACTATGCACCAGAATTGTACTGGGTATAACAGGTGAATCATCATATAAAAGTAAAGTGAAACATTACCTGTCCTCAGGGAGCTCACATTCTATTGGATGAAATCATATATATGTATAAGTATATAAAAATATAAGGTAATTTTTTGGGAAGTACTATTGTTATTTGTCCTTTCTTATCAAAGAGGATCATGATATCAAGGAGGTAACGCTATGATATATAAGTGAACTGGATTGAAGTGAGAGAAGGTTGTGCAAGGCCACATGCCTTGCTTTCTCTTCAGAGCCATCTGGATGCAAGAGCAAGATATAGATCAAGACGACTAGAGATGCTCCTCATAACAAGATATTTGTAACTCAAAAGAAATTTCTTATTATTAGGAATGTTAGAAGAAATATGCATAGACAGAAGGTACAGGTGTAAGTTGAATATGAAGAGATGCTACCTAAAAAAATTAAGGAGTTAAAGAGGAATGAACTGGGGAGAAAAGGTAGAATGGAGTAAAAATAAAAGAGAGAAGAACAATTTTTATAATGGAGAAGGAGAGGAGATAAATGAAGGAGAGTGAGCAAACCTTTCTCTCATCAGAATTGGCTCAAAGAGGGAATAATATATACATTCAGTTGGGTAGAGAAATCTATTTCACCGTACAGGAAAGTAGGAGAGAAAGTGATAAGTGGAGTGGGGGATGATAGGAAGGATGGCAAATTAGACAGAAACAAAGCACTTTTGAGGAGGGATGGGGTAAAAAGAGAGAGAGTATAGAATAAGTAGGATGGGGGAATAGGGTAGAGAGAAATACAGTTAGCAAAAGTAACTATGAAAAAAAATTGTAACAAGTTTCTCTGATAAAAGTCTCATTTTTCAAACATATAGGGAATTGAATTAAATTTATAAAAAAAAATATGTCCCATTCCCTAGTTGATAAATTATCAAAAGATATGAACAGTTTTCAGATGAAGTATTTAATATATATAGCCATATGAAAAAAATGCTCTAACTCACTCTTGATTGGAGAAATGCAAATTAATATAATTTTGGAGTACCATCTACTAGATTGGCTAATAGAACAGAAAAGGAAAATGACAAATTTTGGAGGGGATGTGGGGAAAATGAAACATTACTGAACTGTTGGTGGAGTTGCAAACTGAGCTATTTGGAACTTTGCCCAATGGGCTACAAAATCATCCTTACTCTTTGAAGTAGAAACTAGATGTGTATCTCAAAAGAGATACAAAACAAAAAGGGAAAGGACCTATATGTACAAAAATATTTATAACATCTCTTTTCTGGTTGCAAAGATTTAGAAATTGAGGGAATGCTCATCAATTGGGTAATGGTTAAACAAATTGTGGCATGTGATTATGATGGAAAACTATTGTGCTATAAGAAATGATGAGCAGGTTGCTCTCAGAAAAACTGAATTATTTCCATGAGTTGAGGCAAACTAAAATATACTGTATACAAAGTAACCATAATGCTATAAGATGTTCAGCCAGGAATGACTTAACTGTTCTTAGCAATATGATCCAAGACAACCCTGAAGGATTTAAGATGAAAAATACCATGCATCCTTATGCATCAGAAAGAACTGATGGTGTTTGAATACAGATTGAAGCATACCTTTTTTTTTTTACTTTCTGTATTTTTCTTAAGGGTCTTTTTTTGTTCTATGTTTTTTTTAATAGCATGACTATTATGGAAATATTTTGTATGACCACACTTGTATAGTTGATATTAAAATGTTTGCCTTCTCAATGAGAAGGTGTGGGGAGGGAGGAAGGGAGAGAATTGGGAACTCAAAAACTTTTAATGAATGCTAGAATATGTTTTGTACATGTAACTGGGGAAAAAATAAAATAGTAAATAAATTTTAAAAGGAAATATTAAAACTTTTATTTACATTTTTTTATATCTAGACAAATTGAGCCAGATTAACAGTGACATCTGTACTAGGTCTATATGGTTACATGTTTTATATTCAATTCAAAGTATCCTTAAGAGTTGGAGTTTTGTTTTGTCAAAGGGTAAACAGTGGTATTGCCTCTCTCTTTTTCAAAGTATCCTTAAGAGTTTTGAATTTCATCATGTCAAAGGGTTCACACTGGTCCTCTCTCACTCATTTGCTTTCAGCAAAGTGTGACAGAAGCAGTTTATGTGTGCCTGATTAAATGGATTTTGGGATTACTTTAGGTTGTTTTAACTAAACTATTATTAACAAAAGGAAGGGTTAGTTTAAAATATTCCTGTAATAAAACCACTGATTAAATATAATTTTATTAATTTGAGCACATGTAAACAAGAAATTGACAGGGTTAATACTTCTTTTCTCAATATTTTTTCATAATGTACATTATGAGGTTAGAAACAAGGATGATCTAATGGGATCACACAAGAGATCAGCCAAAAAATTCAAAATTATCATTGAAACAAAAAATGACATCAGCTGTTGTTAACAATGAGTCTCTTTCTAATTGTGAAAATGAAATCATCATGACTAACAAGGCACTTAAAAACTTTTAATTTTCTTGCTAAAAACTATGTCATTCACAAAAATTCTTATGTCAATATATTTTTCAAATTGGAAATTGAATCTTAAAACTTGATTTAAAATTTTGTAAACCAACTATGTCCAAAGAGCTTTAAAATTGTGCATATCCTTTGATTCAGCAGTCCCATTGCTAAGATTACATCTGAGAGACATCCTCAAGGAGAGTTGTGTGTGTGTGTGTGTGTGTGTGTGTGTGTGTGTGTGTATGTATGTGTATGGTGGCTAAGAATTGGGTCTCAAAAGGATAAAAGGATATCCATCGACTGGAGAATGGCTAAGCAAGATGTATTATAATTGTAATGGAATATTATTGTACTATAAGATAGAAGAAACGGGACAATTTGGGAAAACCCGGGAAGATATGTATGAACTGATGCATAATAAAATGAATTAGAAGAATATGTATAGTAATAGCAATTTTGTTCAATGAAGAATTGTCAATGACTTAGCTATTCTTAACATTACAATGGACTACTGATGAAGCATACTATCTGCCTCTAGAGAAAAAATTGATATTGACTTAATACTGATTGAAACATGCTATTTTTACCTTCTTTCATTTTTTTTCTTTTACTCATGTTTTCTACAAAATGACTGATATGGAAATGTTTTACATAATTGCACATCTAACTTGTATCTTATTACTTAGCATTTTAAGAAAGGAGAAAGGAAAGGAAAGATGGAATTTAGAACTCAAAACTTTAAATAAAAATGTTTTTTTTAAATGGAAGAAATAATCCGAAACCAAGATATTCAGTGAGTTTTGGATATGTTTGTTAAAAGTATAAAAATGTAATATCTTCTGATTAATTTTCAGAAGTAATGGATTGATATAAGGAAAATGGAAGTTTACTAGTCAAATTTCTACAATGACCTTAGCATAATGATAGATGGGATTGACAAATTAATATCATGATTTAATGAGGGCAGTCTATGATCAATGCTTCCATTGGGATTTATATATCTTTGTGAAGAATCTTTTCCAGTTCTGATAGCCATTTAAATCAAATGTTAAAATAAATGGAATTTAGAACCAGTCTATTGACTTGCCATTTCATGATCTATTAGATGAAGTTTTAAAAAAAATAATAGAGCATATTAAACCACACTGCTTTTATTAAAGTATCAGCTAGATGGCACAGTGCTTTAAAGGTTGGGCTTGGAATTAGGAAGACAAATTCCAGTACTATTTTATGTTTCTTTCACTACTGCTATTGTTAATGACAATAATAGTTCTGTTGACATTGTCAGGCCATTTAGTCTTTATTGTATCTGAAATCAAACTATTTGAGATACAAGAAGAGGTAAAAGCAATTCTCAAATTGTAACTCCTAATAGAGAAAACATCATCTTCACAAATTGCAAGGCAAATGGAAACTCTTTATGGTCAAGTACATTGACATGTTATAAATGTACCAATGACATCTAGATTGTATAGTTAACTAGAGCACTTGGCTGGAATCAGGAAGAATCGGGAAGTTGTGTTATCCTAGCCAAGTTATTTAACCTGTATTTGCCTCCATTTTCTCAATTATAAAATGAAGATAATAACAGTACTACCTCACATGAGATAATATTTGATAACATTTCTAAAACTCTTAGCATAGTGCCTATATATTAAATGTTATATAAATACTAATTATTATTGTTAATCATTTATATTCATGTGATATTTCATTGAAATGTTGATATTTCTCACACAAGAAATCTCCTTTTACCAATGTAAATCAGCACTTTTGCTGCAACTTAACAGTCTTAGAGACCTGCCTACGGCACTGAGAAGAAGCACTGAGGTGTCATCAGAATAATATACTAAGTCTGGAGGCAGCTAGCTGGTACAGTGGATAGAGCACCAGGGCTGGAGTCCAAAAAACTTGAGTTCAAAACTGATTTCAGATACTTACTAACTGTGTAACCCTGGACAAGTTTCAATTCTGTTTGCCTCAGTTTCTTTATCTGTCAAATGAGCTAGAGAAGGAAATGGCAGACCACTCCAGTATCTGTGCCAAAAAAAAATCCCAACCGGGTCATGAAGAGTTGGACATGAGTGAAATGACTAAACAACAAATACATAATGTGTCAGTGGAAGGACTTGAACTCTGATGTCATCTTGCTCTTGCCTAAGCCACTTTCTATCATTGTATAGAATATGAATGAAAAGTTAACAGAAAAAGGATTTCAAATTATTTCATCACAATTGATTCCAGTTTTTTTTTGGCAAAAAAAACCCTTTTTCTACAAGGTTTTTATATTGATAATTAACTTGGAAAAGAAGTCACAGAGTATAGATTATCCTTTTCCCCCTTGTCATGAAAATCTTTAGTAGCCAGGTGAAAACTATGGATTTCCTCCCCCCACTCAGAATCATGTATTTAAATAATTGAAGGAAATGCTAAAATCTGTTTAAAGAAAAATATATTTCTTTATTCCAAAATAATTGGCATTTGTAATTCTAAGATTTTTTATGTATTTAAAGCATTATGATAAAAATAGCTAGCATTGCGTAGCACTTTAAGGTTTGTGAAGTACTTTACAAATATTATTTTATTCTTATAACAACTCTGGAAGGTAGAAGCTATTATTATTTCAGTTTTATAGAAGAAGAAACTGAAGCAGAAGTTAATAAATATGTAATTTAATAAGCAAATGAAGACATCATTCATTAAAATAAATAATAAAATGGGCAAATAATAAATGTGTAAATTTTTTCCTACCCATGTTAATATACCTCCCCCAAAATCTATCCACAGATCCCTTGCCAGCTCAGAATTAAGAACCCTTGATATAAAGTTAACTTTAGAATTATAATTATACCTTTATTAAGAGACATTGTTAAGATTCTTTAATGACTCATTCCCTTGTCAGAAACTTTATAACCTGGGGTAGAAATAACCTAGCAGCCATAGGACTTTGATAATGAGAATAATTGTATGAAATGATTAATAAAAAATTCCCAATAAAGTTCCATCCCAGTGCCTCACTGTGATGTGGAGGTAACCATTCTCAAAGCTTATGCCATTATTATTATTATTATTTTTTGGCTATGCCATTATTGGAAGCTCCAGCAAGTTCTGCTTTGCTGGAAAGGATTAACTCTGTTTCCCCCAGTTTCCTCATCTGTAAAATGAGCTACAGAATGAAGTGACAAACCACTCCTTTGCCAATGCCAGGAAAACCCCAAATGGGGTCATGAAAAATTGGATACAAGTGAAATGACTGAATAACAGCAACATGATGCTAGGAACGCAGCAAACAACTGAGATCTGACTGCTAATGCTTTTGCTATGAGATTACCTTCCACTTATTCTCTCTCTATTTTGTATATATTCATTTGCATGTTGTCTCCCCCATTAGAATATGAGTGCTTTGAAAACAGAGAGCATGGGATTTTTTTTTCTTTTTTCTTTTTCTTTCTTTGTTTCTTTGTTTTTTTGTTTTGTTTTGTTTTGTTTTGTTTTGTATTTCCAACCTTTGACATAGTACCTGGAACATAATAAGTTTTTAATATATGCTCATTGGACTCATTGGGCTAGCTAGTTTTGGAGACACTGGCTACCAGATGTTAAAGTGTTTTGGATTACAAATACTCATTTAAAACACTGACTAAAATATGGAAGCATTAAGAGTTGCTTTTATAGCAAGAGTACCAATTAAAATAATGTCAAATAGTCCAAGAACCAACTTTCTTTGGAAGTTTTGGATATGGTCAAGGAGAGAAATGAGATTAGGCTAAATTTAAGGGAAATGGGAGAGAGAACTAGTCCTAGGATTTTATTTGTTTCACATCTACCACAGAACATTGTCACTCTGAGCTCAGTTTGTTCTTTTAATTTACAAAAAATGAAGACAATAATGCTTGAGCTGCCTCTTAGGATACATTTTAGACTCTGTAGCCTCCCAAATCATTCACCCAAATTCCCATGTACAAAACTTGAAACCTATATCTAGTGCTTCCTTTCCCCCCACATAGAATGTTAAGTCCTCTTGAATATATACATTTTTAGCCTTTCTTGCATTTCCTTTTCCTTCACTCATGCAATTTTAGTATAGGTCTCCATTTTCACTAACCTGTGACTACAGCAAAGGCATACTTATGCATTTTTCTACTGATGCTTCCTTCCAATGTAACCTTTAAAAAATGGTCATAGGAACACATAATTTAAAGCTATAGGGAACTTTGGTGAAAATTGCAGGGATTCTTGAGCTGGACCCCCTTAATTAATGGACTCCCCAAATGGTCAATGGATAGATTTCAGGGGTTCATGAACTTAGATGGAAAATTACATCTTTATTCCAATGTAATTGATATCCTTTGTAATCTCACTTATTTTATGTCCTTAATAAAGTCATTCTGAGAATATTAAAAATCTAGCATTTATATAATACTTTATGATTGTCAAAATGTTGTATGACATAACGTAATGAATATTTATAAATGTTTTTTCATCTTATCTTCATAACAACTCTGTTATTATCCCAATTTTACAGATGAAGAGACTAAGGCAGGCAAGGGATCATTCAGGATCACATAGTTAGTGTCTGAAGCCTAAGAATTCTTTACTCCAGGGCCAGTTCTATCCATAGCTGAAAAGGGAGAGAGATTCACTAAGTAGCTGAAAAGGGACTGTTAGGTTTCATTAGCCTGCTGAAGGGATCTGTGATCCCAGAAAAGGTTATGAACTCGTGATCTATTCAATTCTTTCATTTTACAGATGAGGAAAATGAGGCCTCAAGAAATTAAATGCATTATTGCTCAAGATCACAAGGTTAATGAATTCTGTTAGTAGTGACAGAACCTTCTGGTGTGAAATCTTGGGATCCTCCCAGCTTCAGGGTCGTGTTTTGAAATTCTGTAACATACTATTTTTAATCTATGATTTCATCCCTGTACTGACCTCTACCAATGCAACTTGGCACCTTCTCTACAATTTGTAGTCATAAACTGTTATTTGTGGTACTGGGAGAGTAAATGACTTGCCAGTCACTTCTATAGAAGTTTTCTACAGAAGAGGTAGGATTTGAATCCAGATCTTCCTCATTCTGATAACAGCTCTCTATCCATCATGTTGGGTTATCTTGTTTAATGCAAGTCCTTCTCCTATAATATTTCCTGCTAAAGGTATCTGAGTTTGAATCATAGTCCTTTTAATAATGTCCTCATGGAGATGGCATATGTGCCATCCCAGCATCTGTCTCCCTCTGCAACTAGTTTAGTACCTAATAGAAATGCTTAATCAATATTTATTGAATGAATATTTAATGAGAATACTAATGTGAATGGAGCACAGACTCATAGTTCTTGCGCTGACAAGGCCCTGAAAGGCCATCTAGTCCAATCCCGTTCATTCTAGGGATACTGAGGCCAGAGGAACTTGTCCAAGGTCACACCCAAGGCTCTCTGACTTCCAAAATCGGGGAGAACTATGTGAGGGATGATAATGGTGATGGCTATGGTGATGATGATGAGGATGATGATTGCTCTCAATCCATGCTTGCTGCCTTTGTGTCCCCAGGATCTGCAGCTATCAAAAGGCTCTGGGAAAAGAGCAGCTAATGGAGCCGGCCCTCTGGGGTATTGTTCTCTTTAGCCACATACCCTAACGAGCATCCCCTAATCAGTCGGGGCCGCCAGTGGTTTAGCTCCAGGTTGGCTTCTTCCCAGGGAGCTGGTCCAAGGCCGAAGCCCAGAATTCCCACCACCCCAGCAGCCTGCGCCCGCCCCCTCTTTTTCTTGCTCCTGGATTCTAGGGCAGGGCCAGCTGGGCTGGAGCAGGTCGCTTTGACAGCTCGGAGTGAGCCAGAGTAGCTCAGACCGCGCCTGGTTAAAAGTCCCGGAGGCAAGCCCCGCCTTCTGGGCTTTCTGATTGGCGAAAGGGATGGATGGATGGATGGATGGATGGTCTGGTGGGTGGTTGAAGGGAGGAGGGAAGGAGAGAGGGGGTGGTGTGGGGTGTGTGAGCGGTGCGCGTGTTAGCGGTTCCTGAGCCCAGGCTCGCATCCACAGGGCCCAGCAGAAGGAGGAGGTGGAAGAGAGGTAGAAGAGAGAGGGAAGGAGAAGGGGGAGACAAATGCTCACTTGTGTGTGAGGATCTGCGGGTTACCAGCTGGGGTGTAGACCTGCGGGGCGGCTAGCCCCTCGGGTCCGTGAGGGCGCGCTCCAGGGCGAGGGTGGTGCGTGTGTGAAGGAGGGGGCGTTGGCAGCGGCCGCGGCAAGAGAGGCTGCAGCCCCGGAGCGGGCTTGGGCCCCCGCTTCTTCCAGACGCCAGTTTCCCTCCCCAGCAGCCTCACACCTCCTCGTACTTCTCTCCCAGCCCTCGCGCCCCTTGCCAGCCTAGCCCGGCCCGGGAGTGCAGGGGGTAAAAGACGGAGAGGAGATTGTACGAGACAAAGGGGGCGCGGGGGAGCAGCTGGCGATGGCTTCTCTGAGCTTGGGGGGGCTGAGCGTGAACCGTGGCGGCGGCGGCGGCGGCACTGGCAGCAGTAGCTGCAAGAAGAGCTTGAACGCCCGCAATGCTGCAGTGGAAAGAAGGAACCTGATTACAGTGTGCAGGTAAAGCCCCGGGCCGGACTGGGAACCGGGGGAGGGGGAGGGAGGGAGAAAGAGGAAGATGGGGAGTGTATGGGCCGGTGGGAGCCCCAGCTGCTGGTGAAGCCTCCTGGGATTTCTCCCGCGGCCCTCTCCTCCTCTTGCCGGCAGGTGCCCCTCGGGAAGAGGACGCAGAGCATCCCTCTGCAGGGACCAGAAGGGAGGAGGAGCGTGCGCCTTCATTTGCCGATTGCCAAGTTCCCCATGCTGGCTTTTCTTACTCCAGCCTTTCCCGTAGCCCTCTTCTCTCCCCTCCCTCTACAAAGCTGCGTTACCTGCAGCATCCTCTTGGCTCACCTTCCTCCTCCCCACTTCTGCGCCGTCGCCAAGTGCAGGAGAGGCCTGGCCTCCGGGGAAGAAGAGGAGAAAGGGGAAGATGCAGCCTCCTGCTCTGATCTCTCTCCTCCTTCTATCTCTCTGCAGCCTGGGGGTTTTTCTTGGACTTCCTGGGCCAGGGAAGAGGGTAATAATAGTGGTCCAGGGTGTGTCCTTAGGGGACACCTCCACAGCTTTCCTTAGGGCCTGAGATACCCTCACCTTCCCCAGATCTCAGTCTCCGAGGGCTGGGGAGTTGTGGGGTGGCGAGGGAAGAACGAAGTTCTGGCTGTTAGGATAAGGAGGAACAATCGTGCATGTAGGGGTGCGGCCTCCCGTGATGGAACAGAGGACCGCTTTTGGTCCAGTTATTTCGTAGGGAAGAATAGACAGTTCAGTCAATTTTTCCTTACTGCTTTTTTAGAACGTAATAATGCAGCGGGTCTAATCAGAACTTTGAGAATATGTTTTATGGTGGGATGGGAGGTCTGTATTCAAGTGCTGCTTTTGACAGCTACTCAGCTGAAGATCCTTGGCAATCCTCTCTGCCTCCAGCCTGAGATCCTCTGTTAAACGAGGGCGAGTGGTGCAGTGGGTAATGTTGGGTTTCGAGTAAGGAAGACCCGAGTTCCGTTGTTGCCGTATACTAGCTAGCTGTGTGGTCCCCAGCAAATCACTTTCTCTTGCTGAAATTCACCCAGTGTTCTGAAGTTGGTGATGGGAGTAGGGGAGCAGTGGAGGTAGCAGATGGCTTAGGTATGGGTGTGTTTTAATTCCATTTAGTTCCATACTAGGCAGATCTTTCTTGTGGTGGCTTTCAGTTTTAAAAATTTCTGTGTAAGAGTTACAATGCATGATATAAGTATATAATCATATAAAAGGAAGAATAGAGTAACCTCAATATCCAAAAGATCTGGATTCAAGTTCTGCCTCTAACAAACACTGACTGGGAAAATCTGGGAATATCCCTTAGCTTCTTCCTCCAACCTAATTCCCTCTTTGTCTATTAGAAGCAGGTAAGGGTGGTACATTTGTTTGTAGAATGCTGGACTTGGAGTCAGGAAAATGTGTGTGTTCCCATCTTGCCTCAAATATTTATGTCAACCTTTCAGTCTCAATTTCCTTATCTGTAAAACAAGAATAATATCATCTACCTCATAGAGTTGTTGTGAAGATGAAATGAGCTAATGTAGGTAAAGCACTTTGTAAATCTTAAGGGTCTATATGAATGCTAGTTATTAATTGCAAAGCAATGATCAAACTGCAGTGTTAGAGAAATTTTTCTCATTGGGATTCCCCTGCATCAAAGAGCTCATAATCTGATTTCCTTTTCACGCCACCCCCTCCAAAAACAGTTTGTCTTGGTCTCTTTTTAATTTGCAAGGGGAAAAAACTATTTAGTTATTTCAAAAGTTTGTTTTACATAATCATATAAAATGGTTATTTATTTTAGAGATAATTATCACCTTTCTAGTATTTGCTAATTGTAGGCCAAAAATGTTGGATTTCCTTTGTCTACCATTTGTCTGTGTATGCTCCAGAAGACTGTATATTCTCTTATTTTTTGTGTTTTGTTTCCTAAAGTTAATTTTTTTTTAAAATCAGAGAAGTATTTTTATCTTTTATACTGGACTTTCAGTAAATACAGGATTTTGCTAGTGCAAATGCTCCCTAAACTCTGGTAGAGGAGTTGGGAAGGCTATGGGGTTTGGAATCACCTCTGATACTATGACCTTGGAGAAATCACTTATCTTTAATTTTCTTATCTTTAAGAAAGAGATTTATCACATGATCTCTAAAATTTCATTCTAGCAAGTGATTGTAAGTTTGTGCATCTGAGTTCAAATTTCAATTCAATGTTAGTGCATATCTGCACATTAATTTACCTTGGTTTTCTCATATGCAAAATGAGAGCTGGACTAGATCATCTCTAAGAATTGTGTCAGGTTTAAAGTATATGATCTTTCTCCTTGTGTGCCATTCCTTTCCACATAACTAATTTGCCAGACCCTGGAGTGGCTTCCCAGTGGAGAACAATTTAAGGGTTTTCTTAATCTGAGTTTCATGAACATTTTAAAAAAATATTTTGATAACTGTCCTTCAGTATGATTGGTTGCTTTGATAATTCTGTGTGTCTTATTTTGTGCATTTAATAACATTTTTGAGAAGGGGTCTACAGGCTTTACCAGATAACCAAAGGGGTCCATGACATGAAAGGACTAAGACACTCAGGTTTGAGGCCATTTATAACTGCTTTCTAAGTGAGATACTAGTAAGATTCAGAAATCTTATTCAGAGTTTAACCTTGTTTGTGTCATAGCCCTGCTTTGATATGCTGGTAAACCTATATACCCCTTCACCCAAGGACACTCTCAAGGTCTCTGAAGAATTTAGGTATTGATGGTGATACATGGGAGATGCTGGTACAGAACTGTCCAGCATGGAAAGCCTGCATCAAAGGTGCTGTGCTCTGTGAACAAAGCAGATTCACAGTAGCTCAAAAGAAATGTGAGATGTGCAAATTTAGAGATATCTCCTTCCCAAATGTTCATATTGACTATTTGTGCCTGATTTGTCATACAGCCTTCCATACTCATATTGGTTTGATTGGCTTCAGTCTGACATACTGTACATTGACCCTGACATAGTGATGTCATTTTGATCTCCTTCTTGTCCATATTATGAAAGATGATAATATGTGCATTTAAATGTATATAATCAGCTACAGGATTACAAAGTATAAAATAAGGCCAGGATTATGCAAAAAGCCACTCACATTGAAATAGGGTTGTAAAAAAATTGTTTTAAGTTCATAGAAGTCTGCCCCATCTAGTCCAACTCTATAATTTTATAAAGAGAAATGAGATTCAGACATGAAGTGACTTAGAGACAAGGTGAAAGCTCCTTATTGGCAGAACGTGTTGACTATGTTCTGCACTAGATCTGCACACTCTTCTTTGCATCTAGGGTTGATCTTTCATGGTATGTGCCACATAAAGGTGAAGCCTGTCTTTATTATTCTGGGGAAGTTAAGTTCAGTATTTGTTCCTAACTTCTGTTTTTTCTGCCCTTGAGTTTTATGGCTTTTGATTAATACCTTCCTTGGGAGCAGGATTAGGAAAGAGATGGAGAAATTTTAATGAAGCACTTTGAAATGTTTTTAGGAGTTATATAAAGCACATTTTCCATGTGGGAGGAATAAAGAGGATCCCTATTTATTTATTTATATTGCTTGATAATTATAATGTATTCTGATGAACAAAAAAAACATTTAAAGTATCTTTTGCTGTTATAAGTTTACAGGCAGTTAAGTATTAGGGTATGCACATATATGCATATATGTACATATTTTATACATTTAATCCCTTTATTGTAGGCTCTTAATAAATTATTTTTTTAATTGAGAGTTTGCATGTAACACTGATTTTTCATTGGGGGAAAATTTGCCAAGACATTTCTCTCATTACCCTAAATAGAACTGAGTTGGTGGCATATTTGAAATGTCTTTATGTTCCATCTCCAGAAATTAGACCTATTTCCTAAATGTCCTGATAAATCCTAAGCAAGTTCCAGAGAGCCATTTAGGGCCATTCTGAAAAGTTTCTTGACTTAAGTGGAGAAGAATAAACAGAGAAAGTATTTTGTCTATGCCTTTGAAATCTCCATTTTCAGATCCTGAAAGTCTTAGGAATTCCTCCTAATATTTTCAGTTTTCAATTGATTTTGAGAGCCAGGTAATGGTCAAAAGAGGTCTGGAATCAGGAGATCTGAGCTCTAAATCTAATTCTGCCACTAATGAGTTCTACTACTTTTGGCCAAGTCATTTAAACTTTCTGGCCCTCAGTTTCTTTGTCTGAAAAAAATGGACAAAAAGACAGTTTGGTGGCACAGTGAAGAGAGTAGACAGATCTGAATTCAGGAAGACCCAAGTTTAAATGTGGCCTCAGAAACTAGCTGTGTATCTCTGTGCAAGCCACTTAATCCTGTTAGCCTCAGTTTCCTCATCTGTAAAAGGAGCTGCAGAAGGAAATGATAATTCATTCCACTATCTTTGCTGAGCCAGATCCAACTGAAATGACTAAAGAAAATGGGTGTAATATTAGCACCTGCTTCACAGGATTGTTGTGAGGATCAAATGAAATAATGTATATAAAGTACTTGGCAAACTATAAATTTACATATAACTAATATATACACATGTGTATATATGTATACTTATACACATGTGTATATGCATAAGTATACATACATGTATACTTATACACACACTCATATATGTATGTATATACATATATATATATATTAGCTGATATTGTTTTGTAAATAAAGATTTGCTTTCTCTAGGACATTTTTAAGAGAACATCAAATGTCCCTGGTATCTCTAGCCCTGCTCTACATAGTAGATAATCACTACTTATTAGTTAAATAGGCTCTTGATAAGATTTTTTTTCCTCAGCCTTTTTCTATCTTTGCATTTTCCCTCTATATTTTTGTTGAACATGAATCTCCTCTGAAATCCAATTCCACATTACCAATTGCCAGAAGACATTTATTTCTGTTTTGATGCCAGAATTTCCAAAATGTCCCCTTCAAATTCTCCTAACTTCTAACTAGGTTCCCAATTTCCCTATTTCTTTTGAGGATATTTCCATTCTACTAATGACTCAGGTTGACATCCTTCATCTTTTGCATGAAGCTGTTCCTGCTCTGCTCTATTTTTAGTGTCTTTCCTCTCAAAGGACTTTGTATTCACCCACTTTGTATATGCTATTTGCATTCATTTATATTATATTGTATCTATTTGTTTCCCCAATAAAATGTAACATCATTGCAAGTAGAAATTATTTCATTCATTGTAAGAATCTACCACAGTGCTTGATACATAGTAAGTATGGAACAAATACTTGTCAATTGATCATCTCCCCCATCTAAACAATTGAGGAATATTGTTGATTGTACCACCACAATTTTTTTTCATTTCCTTCTTTTTATCCATACAACCATGATTCAAATTTAGGGCCTTATCACTTCTTATCTAGATGATTGCAAAAGCTTCTTAAATAATTCCAGTATTTCTCCACTTCATTCCATTAATTGTCAAATCGATTACAAAAAATATAGACCTAAACTTGTCATACCTCTTCTCAAAAACCTTCAGTGACTCCATATGGTTTCTAAGGGTAAAATAAAAGATCTTTGCTTTGGCATTTAAATATAAAATCTAGATTTAAATTTAAATTTTAAAATTTAAAATCTGGATTCTACCTATTTTCTGGTTTTATTTCATGTCACTCCCTTTCACATATATTCCAGTCAAACTGGCCCAAACTTAGAGTCTGAGAGTGCTGTCTGAGTCTCCACATATCAGAAGTCTTCATTGTGTTTGCCTGTCTTTCAAGGCCTTCCACAATCTTTGGTCACCCCACCTTCCCAGCCATGTATATTACTAGTCCTCTATTCTATACTGGGTTACTTTTTGCCTTTAGCTTGATTATTCTTTATCACTTTGTCAACTCCCCTTCCCAGCTTTCTGTTTAAAAGCTGTATACGGTTCTATTTTCCCTCGTCACCATCCCACCCATCTTTTTTTTAAAATAGTATTTCCCCTAATTGCATGCCAAGACAATTTTTAGCATTCATTTTTACAAGATTTATGACTTCCAAATGTTTCTCCCTTCCTCTCTCCCCTCTTCCTAAAATGGTAGGCAGTTTCATATAGATTATAGATGTGCTATCATGTAAAAAATATTTCAACTTTAATCATAGTTGTAAAAGAAAAAACAAATCAAAAGAAAAAAGCAAAAAGAAAATAAAATAAGTAAAAATATATGCTTCAATCTATTTATAGAGTCCATTAGTTTTTTATCAGGATGTGAATAGCATTTTCTTTCATTAGTCCTTTGTACTTATCTTGGATCATTGTGCTAATGAAAAGAGATGAATCATTTGGAGTGGATCATCACATAATGTTGCTGATACATATACAGTTTTCCTATATATGTAGGCCTTGTTTTGATTTTTATTATTCTCTTTGGGATATAGATGTAGTAATAGTATGGCTTAAGCAAAGGGTATGTACATTTTGGTTGCCTTTGGGGCATAGTTCCAAATTGCTCTCCAGAATGGTTGGGTGAGTTCACAACTTCACCAACAGTACATTAAAGTCCCAGTTTTTCTGCACTCTCTCCAACATTTATCATTTTCCTTTTTTTTTTTTGTCATATCAGTCATTCTAATAAGTATGAAGTGTTATCTCAGAATTGTTTTAATTTGCATTTCTTTAATAGTGATTCAGTACACTTTTCATATGCTTATAAATAACTTTGATTTCTTTATTCAAAAATTGTCTGTTCATATCTTTTAATCATTTATCAATTTGGAAATGATAGGTATTCTTATGAATTTCACTCAATTCTCTATGTATTAGAGAAGTAAGATCTTTATAAGAGATACTTACTGTAAAGATTGTTTTACCCCTTTCTAGTTTCCATCTAATCTTGGTTGCATTGGTTTTGTTTGTATAAAAGCTTTTTAATTCAATATAATCAAAACTACCTATTTTATATGTCGTAATGCTCTCTATCTCTTGTTTGGTTATGAGCCTGTAACTTACTAACTTTTCCTTTAAAAATTTAGTTACCTACCATCTATGTTGTGTATTGATAGTATTTCATAATCTATGGTATCTTTAGGAAAATATAATTTCCTTTCTTAACTCTTTTAATTAGGTCTATTTTTGCTTTTGCTTTGTCTCTCTGAGATCATGATTGCTACCCTTGCCTTTTTTTTTTACTTTAACTGAAGCATAATAGATTCTGCCCTAGTCCCTTATCTTTGCTGTGTGTCTTTCTGCTTCAAATGAGTTTCTTATAAAGAACATATTATAGGATTCTGGTTTTTGATCTCTTCTGTTATCTACTTCCATTTTATGGGAGAGTTTATCCCATTTACATTCATAGTTATAATTACTGTGTATTTTCCTCCATTTTATTTTTTCCTCCTGTTTGTCCTCTCTCTCCTTTCACCCTTTCGACAATGTTTTGCTTCTAACTATTAGCTCCCCCGGTCTGCCCTTTTTTCTATCAGTCTTCCCCACCTTTTATTTAGTCCCCTTCTGTGGTAAGATAGATTTCTGAATTCAATTGATTTTGTATATTATTTCCTCTGGTCAATACAGATGAGAATAAGGTTCAAAGGATACCCATCATTCATCCTCTCATCTTTTTCTTTACTATAATAGGATTTTTGTACCTTTTTGTGTGAAGTTATTTATCCCATTCTACCTCTCCTTTTCTTCTGCACCAGTGTACTCCTCTTTATCATCCCTTAATTATTTCCTCAAATTCACCTTATATTTATAGCTTCTGTCTATGTATATTCCTTTTAGCTATATTATTAATGGTACAGTTTTTAAGATTTACAAGTATCATCTTCCTATGTAAGGATGTAAACAGTTCAGCTCCATTGAATCCCTTATGTTGTCCTTACCCCTTTCCACATTGTTATGCTTCTCTTGGGTCTTGATATTCAAGATAAATTTTTTTTCAGTTTTTCCTTATGAAAGACTGAAATCTCTCTGTTTCATTGAATTATTATGCTTACCTTTGTTGGGTGGTTGATTCTTGATTATAGTCCTAGTTTTTTTGCTTTCCAAAATGTCATGTTCCATGACCTCTGATCCTTTAATGTTGTAGCTGCTAAATTCTATGTAATCCTGATTGTTGCTCCTCAATATTTGAATTGTTTCTTTCTGACCATGTACAGTACTTTTTCCTTTGACTTAATAGTTCTGTACTTTGGCTGTAATGCTTGTTGAAGTTTTTATTTTGGGATCTCTTCCCTGAGGATTCTTTCAAAGCCTGTTTAGCCTCTGATTCCTGTAACAGGAGAGTTTTCCTTAATAATGTCTTGAAAGGTGCTGTCCATGTTCTTTTTTTGATTAGGGTTTTCAAGTAGTCCAATAATTCTGGCATTTCTCTTTTCCTGGATTTATTTTCAGTTTAGTTGTTTTTTTTTTCCAATGAGGAATTTGACATTTTTTACTTTTTTTTCATTTTTTAAATTTGTTTTATTGACTCTTGATATTTCATAGAGTCATTAGGTTTCCAATCCTGATCCTGGAGTGGAAGGGATACTGTCTCAACTCAGGCTTCTTTTGTCAGGGGCTGCTAGTCCTAGCTGTTTACATGGTGCTGCCAGGTATCATTTTGTACTAATTACCTTTGCTTTTGGAGATTGTCAGTTGTGCAAGGGCATGGACTATGTCCAATCTGAACTTTATCCCTTCCTTATGCATCATACAGGACTTAATAAATAATAGTTGAATTAAATTGTATCACAAAGACCTGTGCTTTAATGATTAGTCTTAATTTTTATCCTTAGGCTTTTTCTGATATATTTGGAATTTTATCAATTTGCTAAATAGAAAGATAATTAATATTAATGTCACCATGAAATGACTCAACATCACTAATTTAAAAAAAACATGAAAATCATGAAATGTTTTTTTCTAGTTGATATTCATCTCACAATCTAGCTAGCAACTGTTGCTATGGAGAGAAGCTTTATTATGCCAGGGCTTAATGGAAATATCTGATGATTCGAATGAGGTAGATGTATAGGTGGGGTTTTCTGGGAATGGCAGGTGGATGAGTTGGTGTATAAAATACTCAAAAAGCCAGGGACTCTAAGGGATTGATTATCTTTTACCAAACAATGTTTGTTGGTACTTGATAAAAAGAGACAACAAATGAAAGAAAACTATAGAAAAAGTAGGTTAGAGGTACAGGAGAACTAGAGAACTTGCTAATAAGATTCCTTCTACCTGCAAAGATTGTAGATGGCAGACTTAGAACTGAATGTGATCTCCAATATTGCATGGCATGGTCCCTTTATTTTAAGCTAAGAAAGCTAAAATTACTTAATAACTCTGAAAAATCTAAACTAGTTGTGCTCTTTTGATATTCTTGAAGGACATTTGTTTTTACTCTGTCTAGTCTTTTTAGTTAAATATTCAATTCAATGAACATTTATTAAGCACCTACTAGTGAGGGGCACTGTGATATGTGGATATAGGTTTCATCTCTAAAATATATAGAGAATTGTCTCATATTTATAAGAATTCAAGCCATTCTCCAATTGATAAATGATCAAACGATATGAACAATTTTCAGATGATGAAATTAAAGCTATTTGTAGTCATATGAAGGGGGGGTGCTCCAAATCACTATTGATCAGAGAAAATGCAAATTAAGACAACTCTGAGGTAAAAAAAAAGTTTTTGTACAAACAAAATGAATGCAGACAAGATTAGAAGGGTAGCAGTAAACTGGGAAAATATTTTTACATCCAAAGGTTCTGATAAAGGCCTCATTTCTAAAATATATAGAGAATTGACTCAAATATATAAGAATTCAAGCCATTCTCCAATTGACAAATGGTCAAAATATATGAACAGACAATTTTCAGATGAAGAAATTAAAACTATTTCTAGTCATATGAAAAGGTGCTCCAAATCGCTATTGATCAGAGAAATGCAAATTAAGACATCTCTGAGGTACCACTACACACCTGTCAGATTGGCTAAAATGACAGGAAAAGATAATGACGAATGTTGGAGGGGATGTGGGAAGGCTGAGAAACTGATGCATTGTTGGTGGAACTGTGAATGGATCCAGCCAATCTGGAGAGCAATTTGGAACTATGCTCAAAAAGTTATCAAATTGTGCATACCCTTTCACCCAGGAGTGTTTCCTTTGGGCTTATATCCCAAAGAAATCATAAAGGAAGGAAAGGGACCCACATGTGCAAGAATGTTTGTGGCAGCCCTTTTTGTAGTGGCTAGAAATTGGAAACTGAATGGATGTCCATCAATTGGAGATGGTTGAATAAATTATGGTATATCAATGTTATGGAATATTATTGTTCTGTGAGAAATGACCAGCAGGATGATTTCAGAGAGACCTGGAGAGACTTGCATGAACTGATTCTGAGTGAAATGAGCAGAACCAGGAGATCATTATACATGGAAACAACAATACTATATGATGATCAATTCTGATGGACATGACTCTCTTCAATAATGAAATGTTTCAAACCACTTCCAGTTGTTCAGTGAAGAAAGCCATATACACCCAGAAAGAGGGGTGTGAAATGTGGACCACAACATAACATTTTCATGCTCTCGATTGATGTTTGCATGCATTGTGTTTCCTTTCTCTGATTTTTCTTTCTTGTAGATACGATTTTCCTTGCACAAAAATTATGTGTGGAAATATGTATACATATGTTCGATTTGTCAGGCATTTTAACATAATTAACATGTAGTGGATATCCTGCCATCTAGGAGAGAGGTGGGGAGTAGGGGGGAAAATTTTGTAACAGAAACCTTTGTAAGGGTTAATGTTGTAGAATTACCCATACATATGTTTTGCAAATAAAAAGCTTTAATAAAAAAAAAAGAAGAGGGTAGAAGTAGTATATGTGGGTGGAAGTCAAAGGTAAATCTGTTTAGAATTGATAAAATGAGAAGAGTGGGCTTTCTAAGAATTGGAACAATACTAAATCATGATAGTCTGCATTGAGAATAGTTAATGGGCTTCTACTCACAAGAGTATTAAAAATAAATATGAATAACAATAAAAAGAATATATTTGCTGTGTCAAAATGGGAAAGTCACCTAATTCTGAAGACTCTTAAATTGGAATGATGGGTGAGAGAGTTTCCATACTAGGAGCTTCCCATGTGGATGAAATCACATGCTCAGACAAAATGAATGAGCAAGGTATTAGCAAACATTAGGGACACACAGATTTAATATAATCCCTGCCTTTAAGAAGCTTATGTTCTTTTTAGTGACATAGTGCAATGTGACATAAAAACAAAATTTGAGTTGGATCTGTGGTTGGTATAGGGAATTCCCTGCACCATTGTAGGACCACTACTTCCTCACAATTTTATTTATTTCTAATGCATATTTTAAAATTTTTGAGTTTCAAATTCTCTCCCTCTATTCCCTCCCATCAATTTAGGAGGTAAGTACCATAAACATAGTAAACATTAAGATACTGATTTAACAAAGAAGAGATTTTGAAATTATGAAAACCTGAGCGGTGCAGGGAGGTGAAATTTCACTGGTTCCTTTTATTATTCCCCCTGGGAATCTGGTCTCCCTCTGACTTTGCATAATGACTCAGGTGCTGTTTTTTTTTAACCTACTAATGTCAGCTCTATGTACTCTCTGAAGCCTTGAGTCTTCCTTCTTTGTTCATCTTATAAGATAAGTCACTTACAAAGGCTAATTTTGCCATCAAATAGAAGATGTCAGTGATTGAAATCCTTATCTGACTGGCACAGATGGAACTTCGATTCTTGGCTGACACTTTTGGAGTAGGGACAAGACAAGAAAATGGGCGCCTTCCTTGCTTCCTCTTTCAGGGAAGGGGATATAATTTATTGTTCTTGGTCAAAGGCTCATCAGCAAGACAAACTTGGATTTATTTTTATAGTTCCTTCTAAATGTGGTCTTGTTCAGAGAATGAAGTATCAGTGTTTTGCCTGTTACTCTATGTGTCTATAATTGAGAGTTGTATAGAACTGTCTGGGAGAGGAAGACTCTCAGGGTTTCTGTCTGAGCCCACACATGTGCGTGCATGTGTGTGTGTGTGTGTATGTGTGTGTGTAAATCAAAATCGTTTGAGCTAGGGATGTAAATTTGTAAGTAATCTATATAAAAGAAATAGTTGAGGTTATAAAATGTTGATTATAGAATAAGGATCAAAAATATTTAGTTGATTGACTTAAACCAGGTAGGTTTCAACCCCACACTCCAGAACTTATTTGGTTATAGTATGGTGTTTAAGGACTAACCAGTCAAAATTATACGTATGTGTATTACATGTACACATATATATGTATACATACTTGTATAAACAGAAACTGCATACACAACCTAAATGAGATGCCATTATGTTGGATATGGCCTGCTTTATCTAGTTAACATATCACTGTGCTAAATATTCAAGATATTATTGGAGGGAGGATTTTTGTACCAATTTTTCAAATGGTTAGCTAGTGAAAGTAAGATTTGGTTTTAGAAATAATTATGCAATTCTTGGCTGCTCAGTATTGTATGTACAATACTTAACAAAGGGACTTGAAATGTTACTGAGGAGTTAATATAGAGAAATATGTTAATACTAACCAGAATAATGCAGAGCAGCTATTTTTGCCTCAGTGAAGACTCAAGGAATGACATACTTTAGCAACTACCATAATGTGTTCCATTTGATATGATAACTGATAAATAAATAGCATGAAATCTTGATTGGATACAGACTGGAAAAAATCTAAATAAATGAAAAAGCAAAAAAAAATTCCAGAGAAAGAAATAAGCAATAAAGGTGAAAGGAAAGGGTAGACTGTTGAATGAAAATGAAGAGGAAAATTAATTTTAAAAAGAGGCCAGTGAAAAAATTTGAAGGAAGAATCAAATTAAATGAAATTAGAAAACTTCAATCAAAATGTTCCTAATTAAATTAGCAATTTTAATTTTGGTTTCAATATACAAGCATCCACTAATGCATGCTAACTTAGCTGTTCTTTTGTATGTTATTGTCTTTGAGAATTGCCTGGGGTATGAAATCATCCAAACAGAATTCTTTCTAATTTAATTTTTCTTCCAGAATACTCACTGTGAAGGAAGTGGGATCTATAGGTATAGTAGATAAATGATATTAATTCCAGCTTTAGATATTGCCTTTATTACTGTTTTAGATTCTCTAATTAAACTCATCTATCAAAAGTTGAATTTCATAAATGGAAAAAACAAGGTCATATGTTATAAGTAAGTGGATTCAAGAACTCTGACATTCTTTTAATAAACATCTATTAAATTACTATTCAGTACAAAATGCTGTGCTAGGTGCTTAGATTTCCAAAGGCAAAAACAAGAGTCCGTATCTTTAATGAATTTATATTCTACAAGAGCTTATATTGTGTTATAGCCATGTGGATGACCCTCAAGTCTGTATCTCCATCCCTAATTGTTCTCCTGAAGTCCAGATAAAATACCTTTTTAATGCCCACTGGAATCTCCCCTTGGTAGTACTTTTAACTTTAAATTCAACAGTTCTTCATTTCCCCAAAAACTGTATTTTTGGATGTCCCTATTTATGTTAGGAGCAATAGTGTCAGTCTCAAAACCAAATGCATCTCTGCTATGATATGTTGATTTAAAAAGCCACAAATTAACATTAGTTGTATTGAATTTTTAGTTTATTTTGCATTTAATCTGGTTTGGACAAATTGAGTTTGATAGCTGTGGAAAAGGAACACCCTTCTCCTGGTCATCTTTCATCTCTGCTCAGAATCATGGAGTTCTCTTTGGCCCCTCCTCTCCCTTTTTCCAAATTTATTAATACTCAACATCCATCATTTTTACCTCTGCTTTGTCTCTTGATTGAGTCTCCTCTTTTCTGTTTCTACTAACAACATTGTTATTTACATCCATTATTTTTTGCCTGGATAATTAGTTGTAGTACTCCCAACCTTCAGATTTCCCTCTACCAAGCCATTCTATTCACTAAGCTTTATCTCAGACTATTTGTGTTGAATTGGACTATTTACTAGCCTCTAAAGTAGAAATTGATTTAATATTGGTTACACTTCTTTGTTAAGTGGAAGTTAGCCTGTGCTGATTTCTATTCTTTTTTTTTCCATTCCCTATTTTTCAGCATCAACATCTCACTTAAATAGATCAAGTTATAGTTGGTCTCAATTGGACAACATATTTTCACATTGTTTTAATGTTTCTTTGAACTTTATATTGGTTTTGATCTTTCTTCTAACATGTCAGTGATTTGGCTATACATAGACCACTGATTTAGAAATGATTCCTAAATTATCAGCCACTTCCTATATATTGATGTAAAATCTGTTTCATTTATTTTTGTGTTGTTATACTGCCCATACCTAATACTTCTTCTTGAAAATAGGGCTTCATAGGCTTTACCAGATGAGTCCATAAAAAAGGTTAAGAAATCTTCCTATAAAATAAACACTGGTACAGAAACTGCAATTATTTTGATAATGATCTTTTTTTGCAAGTGAGCACTGCAAACCAGATGACAAAGTGCCTAATGAGATGATAGTTTTTCCTTGTTGTCTTTGAATAAATAATAAAACCATTTTTGTTCTCTCTTTCCATCCAAGGAGATCTCATTATAGCTAAATAGAAAGATGGCTCTTTCAGTTTTTATTCATAGCAAGAATATCAAGACTGATTTAACTCAGATCCTTCAGTAATTTGTTCACTTACTAGACCATCTCACATTTGGAATGTCAACAGATATGCCAGTATTTGAAGATGGGTGAAAAACTGTGATTTAGAGCACCATCTACTCTACTACCCTACTGACATGATTGAAGAAATAGAAAGGGAGGAGCATAGGTCTGAAGGCCATTTTGCACTTGTTTACGAGTATAAAATGGCAACTCATGTTTCAGGGGTTTGTCATAGCCAAAGAATTCATCACCATGCAATTAGCCTGCCAATAATAAAGTCTGTACTTAAATTGGTCATTGGAAATTAGACATGGTCTGTTACAGGGACCATATGGAGTACAATAGAACTTGCCAGCTCCTGTGTTCCATTGGCTCCTTCAAGAAATGTCATTTCCTTGCTAGAATGAGGCATCAGAGTTGGACTTAGTGCTAAATGTTTATTGAATTGAATTTATACTGTTATTTTTTACTTCTATCACTGTGTCTTTGAGAATTGGCATTCTGTGGTGTATGTGTAGGCGGGTATATGTGTGTCTGTATGTATGTGTGTTAAATAGGTTAAAAAAAAAGCAAAAAGAAGTACTAATAGAACAGTAGTTAATCAGCAATTATTAACTTGGAATGTATGAACTCAAAAAGGCCCTGAATTGGATGGGGGAAAACTCTTTATTTTCACAAAGCTCCACTGGAAATTTTATATTTCCTTCTCTTATGTAAAAACATTATTCTGAGAAGAGAGTCTCATAAGCTTTACCACACAGCCAAAAGGGATCTAGGATACTAAAAAGGTCAAGAATCTTTGAGTTAAAAGATGTTAACATGTGTGAGATATTTTGACGGTAAACAAAAAAATATATGACAGTAAAATGTCTTAATTTCTGTAAGCCTCACATTCTTTATCAACAAAAGGAAAATAATGCTGCCTAGAAGTCTTATCAGAGGTCTAGATCAAATGAGATAATATAGGTAAGGCACTTTGTAAACTTTAAAGTTCTACTCCTACAATAAGTACTACTGCTCCTAATATTAGCTAGCATTTATGTAGTACCTATCAAGTGCCAGGCTCTGTGTTAAATGCTTTATAAATATTCATTTGATCATCATAACCACCTTGCAGGATAGGTGCTGATATTATCTTCAGTTTGCAGTTGAGGAAATTGAGGCAAATGGAGATTAAATGTTTTGCCCAAGTAGTGTCTGAGGCTGGATTTAAAGAAGGGTCATCTTCACTCTAGGCCTAGTATATTATCTAGCTGTCCTGGCTATTAATAGTATAACTGCTCATTCCAGGGATCTAAGTTTTAATGTTTTAAATTTTTTTTGACAAAAAGAAGTCTTTAGTCAAAATTTTTTAACCTGTGATTTGTGAACTTAGTTTTAAAAAACATTTGGTAACTTATTTCAATATCATTAGTTCCCTTTGTAATCTTATACATTTTGTTTTATGCATTATTTTGAAGAGCCTACAATTTCACCAAACACTTTCAAAAATACTAGAATGATTAAGAATTCCTAATTTATGTATAGTTAGATATTTCTATTCTCTAATTGAAGGGAGTGGGAAAATAGCTTTTTTTAATAAGAAAATATTGTAAAGATCATGAGAATCTTTAAAAAAAAAACTTTCATCTGGCCAGATTGCAGAAAAGAATGCATATTTGGTATTTAAATAAGTCTATTAGAACAGATTACATGGACCACATAAAAAATATAGAAGGACTTTTTTTTCTTAATGCAGATTTTACTACAGATTAATTGATACAAATCCTGTGGGCCACTCTAGTGTCATCTGCGTAGAATGGTAGATCACCCCTTAACCTCTTCCCACTCTTTACCCTACACCAAACCTAAGGGAATAAATGTAGCTCCATTTAGCAATATACTTTCTTATTCCAGGACTCTTGTATAATAATACCTTGGATGCTCCATGAAGAGTGCAGGGTTTAATTTTCTTTGATTTTAAAGCTACCTTTAGGCTGTCTCTCCTTGTGACTTATACAAGTTCTCCCCACTAGAAAACTAAATCCAAAGCATAACACTTACTTATGGAGTCTGTAGCATCCTCATCATTTATTGCCTGACTTGTGTGTGTGACTTCAAAAATCCATGCTTATTTCTTATATCAAAACTGATTTATTTGCCAAGCCTTTATGGAAGGACCTGTGATTTTGTACGTATAATATTCTAGGAGAAATGTAAATGTAAATAAGACTTAGCTTCTGACCTCAAAGGTGTAATAATTTTCCTATGTAGAATAGTTGCTTATTATGCTACAAGAAATAAAAATTTCACAAATGAAATTTAAGAAGGTAATAAGTTAAAGCATTTATTTTATTTGTTGTTCAGTTGTGACTGACTCTTTGTGATCCCATTTGAGGTTTTCTTGGCAAAGGTGGAGTGGTTTGCCATTTCCTTTTCCAGCTCTTTTTACAGATGAGGAAACTGAGGCAAAGAGGGCAAAGTGGCTTGCCCACAGTCACATTACTAGTAAGTGTCTGAAGCCAAATTTGAGCTCCTAAAAATGAGTGTTTTTGACTCTAGGACTGGTATTCTGTCCACTGCACCACCTAATTATGTATTTTACACTTCTTCTGTACCCTCTATGTAATTTCATTGGTGGAGGAAATAGTATCTACCAGTGCAGAAGAGTAGATGGTGGAGTCTTTCAGAGTTTTCTGTTGAGGGATGACAGAAAAATTTCAGTCACTTGCAGGGTCCCACAGATAGGAGTTGAACACTGATTGTGAGGGCTGACTCTTTATCCAATGTACAACACACACACACACACACACACACACACACACACACACAAATTCAGGAATGAATTTTTATCATTAGTTAATGAAAACAAGATTAAGAATGCTCAGCTCCTTTTTGTTTCATACTCAACAAATAATATTCTGCTATTAATTAGGCTTCCCAGGGCACTAGTACCCCAGAAGGGGGTGCCCTCATCAAGCACACAAAAATGAATAAGTACTTATTTAATTGAATTAGAAATGGTTATTGCATAAGGACATGCCAGGCTTAATATTTTCTATTCTGTTAATAAATGATTTCTTGTTTATAAATAAGATACTTGTGTATTTGCTTAGCATAAATCAGTTACGCAGAGCCTTATCATCCCTGGGTAAAATGATAAAATAAATTATCTGAAATTAATAAAGTTTAGGACTACCATGGCTATGGAACAGGTGGAGAAGAAACAGAAATTGTCATCCAGACCATACCCTTTGTTCACTCTATCTTCTAATTCAGGGTGCCTTTCCTTTTCTCCTGCCTTGAAAATAAAATCTGAACTCACAACATTTTTACTGTATGTTTTTCTAGAGACAAACTCTTATCCATACTTTAAGGGAAAATAAGAATAGCTAAAATTCGTATTTTCCCCAAGTATTATTTGAGCTAGAAACTCTGCCTCCCTTCCAAGTAAACATCAGGGCTGTTATCAAGAAGAAAGATTAGTTTGTTTCATGTTTTTGTTTGTGTTTCGTTTCTTTGTTTTTATTTCATCTCTTTGTTGTAACTTCCTTTCCCCTGTTCTTTCTGTCTATCCTCTTGGGGAGCAATGGTTAAAAGGCAGACAGGGAATGGCTATAATCTCTCTATTGGTTGTTGGTGCCCCAAGGATTTAAGCTTTCTATAGTAACATTAAAAACATGTGAAATTAAGAATATTGTAGTCTCCTAGATCCCATAGAGGACCTGTCAGGCATTGATTTGATTACTAACAATTAACAAGGCACAAATCTGTAGATCAGGCTAGTTGAATTAATTAGCCCTTGTCTATCCTGACTTTTGGCTTGTCAGAAGTGATAGTTCAGTTGAATTTAAATATTATAAAATACTAGAATAGTAGAGACCTCCACATGCATGTAGCCTGGCTCACAGCTCCCCGAGGATGTACTTGAGAAATGGTCGTCTAGCCTCTGTTTGAAGACCCCCAGTGAAGAGGAGGAGCCAGTCACTTCCAAGGCAGCACATTCTGTATCGGGAGAGCTCTGGGAGGACATTTTCCCTGATATCCAGTCCAAGTTTGCCTCTCTTCCAACTTCCACCTATTGTTCTTGGCTCTTCCCTTTGAGCCCAAACAGAACAAATCTCTTTCACTTGTCAACCTTTTCAATTGTTGAAGACAGCCATCTTGTCCCCCAAATCTTCTCTAATTTAGGTCAAATAATCCCAGTTCAATGGCCTTGTATGGCAGAAATTATAAGTCTTTAACTCTCCTGGTTGCCTTATTCTGGATACATTCTACCTCATCACTAAATGCTTCATTTAAACTGAAGCAAACTGAAGTAAGTACTCTCAGAGCAGCAAGGTGATCACAGAGATGTTTGAACGGTCATTCCCCTAGTAAAAATCTCCTTTCAAATTGACATCAAACCATTAATGACTTTTTCAGTCACCAAATATTTTTGAATTATGAAAGCATTTGTGTTCACTTTCATATTTTATTTAGATGAGGAGTTCTTAATCTGTGGTCTATGAATTTGAACTTTAAAAATATTTTGGTTATTATATTTCAATATAATTGGTTTCCTTTGTAATCTTGTATATTTTATTTTATGCATTTGAAAATTTTATTATGAGAAGGGATCCATAAACTTCACCAAATAGCCAGGAGGTCAGTCCATAACACACAGAAAAGGTTAACAATCCCTAATTTAGAAGGTCTATTAAATCTCAGCTGGCTAAGAACCAGGAAAACATTTATAAATTGTAAAAAACAAACAAGATTGAAAGACTTGAGAACTTTGGTCAAAGCAATGATCAACCACTGTTCTAGGGGGAATGATAATGAAAAAAATGTTGCCCTTCTCCTAATAAAGAAGCAATTGAGTAATCAGAATTTTTGAGGTATGGTTTTGGACATGGCATTTGGGAACTATATTTTTTGTTTGACCACTTATTCATTACAAGGGTTTTCTTTTTCTTTTCAGGGAAAGGAGGAAAGAGGAGGGGAGAAAAATAAATGCTTGATAATTGAAAAAAATTAGTTTAGAAAAAGAATCTTCTGAGAAGATAACCCATGGGGTTACTTGTCTTCTGAGTAAAAGGGAGTCATCCTTTATGCCTCCAAGGATTGAATGTCTATCAAAACCTAGATAAGTCTCTGGCACTGTCTTAGTTTCTTGCTGCTTCTTGATACCTAAGGCATTTTTAAAGAGCTCTTGATGTAGCTGAAAAATGCAGGCTGGACCTTGTTTCTGCTGTGTCTGTTTTCTAGAAGCAGCAAGGAGCTCTTGGCAAAGCCTCATAGAGAACCCCCTGATGGGCAGTACAGAATTGGTTCTACTAAGCTGGAGGCCTGAGATTCTCAGGAGTCACCTTCTTTTCCTTTTCCCTGAATCTGTTTAACTCTTCACTCACGTGTATTTCAATAATAATAATTATATTAGCTATCATTTATATAGCCCCTATTATATGCCAGATGCTGGGCTAAGTGCTTTAGATAATCCACAAATAATGCATTTCAGAATTTCTTTATGTAAATCTGCTCTTCCAGTAATTGCACTGTTACAGGTTCAAAATGTAGGCCACATTGTAGAAGATTTTTGCACACTAAATAGCTGCTCCATTTTTATTAGAATGCAGTACTAATGCCTTTCAAAATCTTACAACTTGTTCTAAGAATCAAACTGATAAATGGATGGAGGTATCTCCCATATGTAAATGGAACTCATTTCCCGTGAGCTGACAGCTGTAAACACAATTGAAAGATCTAAGTAATTTCAGAAGTAATTATATGTAACCAGGTAATTTCTGAACCAACTGGCTTGTAACTAGTGACAACACTGCTGCAGTGTGTTGAACAGGGATTTGGGAGGCCTGATGCCATGGAAATTTAATATTTTGATTAATTTCTTTCCTTAAATAGTAGTAGTTTGTATCCTGAGGGAAAAGGTAAACGTAGAAGCTAACAAAAGTAGAAGAGAGCAGCAGGTTTATGCAGTTCTTGGTTTATTAACACATTGCCCTTATTCTGACTTATTTTATTCCTTAGCCTTTACCACCTTTACTCCCTATTTAAATCTCTTCTGTCATTTGGAAAATTAAGTAAATTATCTATTTCTTTAGCATCTACCTATTTCTTTAGCATTTATCCCTATTATATGGAAGCACATTGAGGTTTTAATGTGTTTGGAATTAGCTATAGTTCCAGGGTAATGAGGTATAGTTTATTTATCCATTTGTCATTAGCTTACTAATTTCTTGTGATCCCATTATGGATTTGCATTTTTAAAAAATTTTCCCAGTGCTAATAAGAAACTACCCTAAAATTTCTGGTATCTGGGCCTATTTAAGTATACAGTGAGACCGGAAATGTCTCTTTTTTTTTATCTGTTTATATCATCTTACTTAGTTTCTACATTTTACATGCCATTTTAGTGTAAGTTGTCTTAAAGATGGCAACCCAATGTTGTAAAGAGTTTGTCTTCCCTAGGAATAGCACCCAGGAGAGAACCTATGATATCACATTTTTTACTTTGGGTACCCATGTCATAGTAAAAATGACAGCTAGTAACATTACCCAGTCATGTATTATCTGCCAAGATGAAGATGAGGCAGCCTCTTCTCATTCGTTGTGGAAAATGTTTACTGCCTTGGAGGAGCAGGGTCACTCAAAACTTACTTTCTAGGTTTCTCGTGTTGGGTTTTCTTTTTCTTTAAACGATTTAATTTTACAATTTTCTTGAAATATAACCCAACTCAGTAGGGAATTCACTCTCAGAGGGATTTACTTAACCTCTGAGATAGCAAATCTTGAATTAGAAATGCCAAATGGTTAACCACTTATCAATGATATAGCATTCTAAACTTAGCTGGAGTTTTACCCAAGTCCCCTACTTTTGAACTCAAAAATAATGACATTCTGCCATATGGGTTAAAAATCAATCTGAACCAACATATAGTTTTCCTTTCTTTTAAAAAATGGTTATTTTAATGAATGGTAAATTTTTATCATGTTTAGTTAATTTTATAAAGTGTTCAAGCCAGGCTGAGAATGAAGTTTCATCCTCATTCTTATAGACACCTGGTTGGTAGAGAATGTTCAACCATTATTTGTAATGAGATTAGTTCAATGTAAAGGCTTTTAAACCTTTGTTTGAAAATAGAATTTGTAAGAATATAAAATAGTAGAAAAAGAAACCTAATTTCCATTTACCTGTAGCTCATAAAAACCTTTGCACAAAGCTTCCTAGATGCTCACACCCGATTATCATATTTTATATTCCAAACTAATGTCAAAATATGTGGAGATAAAGCTCAAAATTCTGATATTAACATCTTGGCTTTTAGGCCCAACTCTGTAGCCTTTGATTTGTATTATTCAAAAATTGTACCAGGACTGGGGCCAGAGGGCTTTTTTTTTGTAGAGCTGATTAATTCACTCAGTCTATGCCTTGAATAAATAAGTGATTGAAATCCTTGCCATTAGGAGCAGAGAACAAATTAAGAACCTGACAGAATGATAAAATAAATAACTTTGAGGAAGCATTTTCTGTTTGGAGAGGAAATTTATGGAGTTGCTTCAGTCCTAAGGATGAGTATCCTTTTATAATAATAGTGACAAATGATGTCAATGTAGAGTGCTTTAAGGATTATAAAGTGATACACACACACACACACAAACACACACTTCTATCATCCAATCCTTACCACCTCCTCAGTCAACTAGGTTTTTACAAGTATTATTATTCACATTTAAAAAACAAAAATGATAAATATTCACGGGGCAGCTAGATAGAGCTTGGACTTGAAATCAGGAAGATTCATTTTCATGAGTTCAAATCTGGCCTCAGACACTTTCTAGCTATGTGACCCTGGATTAGTTGTTTGCCTCAGTTCCTCATTTGTCCAGTGATCTGGAAAAAAGAAATGACAAATCCTTCCCATATTTTTGCCAAGAAAACTCTAAATGTGGTCAGAAAGTTAGACATTACTGAAATAACTGAACAATAACAAAAAGCTAAGAGCATTTGTTAACTGTTTATGTGCCTAATATGTGCAGGGAGGTGAATTTGAGCCAAAGCATCTTCCAACTCTAAGTCTGTGTTCTATATATTTATATAGTTTAAAACTTCTCCCAATATTTTAGTAGAATATTTAGGTCCTATTACCTTTCTAGGTTATTCTGTACCCAAAAAGTTATTTTGTCCTTTTTTATCTTTTTCTAGCATTTATCACAATACATGTTACACAGCAGGTATTTAATAAATACTTTAAGTTAATAATTAATAAGATAAAATAAAATAAATAACTTTTGGGTACAGAATATGTAAATTTATAAACAATGATAAACAACAAAAATAGTAAACATAAGTAATTTCATTGTTTCATCCTAGATTTTCTGTCAAGACCCTGATTGACCGATCCTGTTTCGAGACTATTGATGATTCATCACCAGAATTTAACAATTTTGCTGCTATTTTGGAACAGATTCTAAGTCATCGGCTAAAAGGTAAATACCAACTCCCCACCTCATTTCCCCCACCCTGGCATTATTTTTTCTTTATGCTGAATTAAATGTTTAAAAATCTATGTAATTGATTGTGACTGGGGACTGAGGATGTCACATCCCTGAGAAACTGATCCAAATACTCTGAGCTGGAGAGTAATTGATGAAGGGTCCCGCCTCTAGAAATTGTTGGACCAATGCTCTCAGATACAGTAGGACAAAAGCAGAAATTAATATCTGTCAAGTAGAGAGAGTAAGAAAGCTATTTTCCCTAAGCATCCAAGCTAGGGCTTAAAGAACAATGTGTAATAACTGAAATATAGGTAAGGGGATGATTGCCAGTTACAGCAGCTTGTCAAAGGTGTATAAGATGAGGGCTTTGGAGATTATCATTGGTTGTGATTTGCTTTTACTTCCTTATGAACTTATAAATGTGGTATCAATGGGTAAGACAGGGACTACATGAGCAGTGTTTGCCTTTTATTATTTATTATGAGAAATCAATCTTTATAAAAATAAAATATCTATGCCAAAATAGCAGAAAATTTAACATTAAAAAACATGTCTTATCAGATATTAATACAACCAACTTACATAAAATAAGTAAAATAAAAGATCATTTTCATGAAATTTCTTATATAGTATAAATCTTATTATAATTTTATTTTTGAGATTTCATTACCATTGACATGCAATAATTTCTTTTAAAATTATCATTCCTTAAATTTTTGAAGGAAATTAGATGTAGTGGTATTTCTATTCAGAGAAAGTGGGTTTTGGGGAGTATTACCTTTGTGCTATTAAAGATAATTTCAGAAATAACTATGAATCAGTATTCTGCTATCTAGAAATTATTAACTTTTTTCATCTGGGGGATGATAAAAGAACACAAAATCAAAGTGTCTAGATTGCATTATATAGTTGATTTAAGAAGTCTTTAAGAAGGCACAGTGGATAGAGCACTTCCTGGAGTCAGAAAGATATGGATTTTACTTTAGATAATTATTAGTTGTGTGACCCCAGGGATGCCACAGCCCCTCAGTTTTTTCTTTTGTAAAATGAATTTAATAATGTACCTACCTTACAGGATAGATATCAGATGAGATAATTTTTGTAAAATATTTAGCAAAGTGCCTGGCACATAGCAGTCCCTTAGTAAATTTATTCCCTTCCTACTGAGAAACCCCCACAATGATATATACAGCCTATAATCTCATAGAAAAAATATTGGGAGCCTGCTGGGCCCTAAAGAGATTGGGTCCATAAAAGAAGGTGACTTACTCTCTGATGAACATTTGTTTGTTTTTTAATTAATGAAAGCAATTATTTCAGAAGATACTCCCTTATCTTTTAATGATGAAAGCATAAACATTATCAGACTTGATTAAATAAATTTAATTTTAGAGAATGAAATAAATGAGAACTTGTACAGTGAACTGGGAGGAAAGCTAATATTTTCAATGATGTTCTTATTATAGGCAAAGAATAATGGTGCATGATCAATAATTTATTACTTTATGTTTTGCTGTTGTCTTTGGGATGACTTACTGCCACCATAAGTCATTGTGAGATTGAAATAAGAATAGCTATGAACTATGGAATAAATGATCCATAACTTTGGGAAAGAGATTTTAAAGGGCCTCATTCTTAGGGTCAATATAAATTATTTTCTACTCCTTAGTTCTCTAATGGCTTATGAATAACTTTTCATTTGGGAGACAGTTGGAGTAGCTTTTATAGCTCTTATAAACTAAAAAACTTTACAGCATCATATGAAACCTGAATAATTCTTGGCATCTTGAAATAGAGAGGAATTCAATATTTATATTTTCCGGGTTTTCTTGTGTTTGATGATTTTGAAACTACTGTTTTTTTCAAAGGGCTAGGGTAGGAAAATAATAATGCTAACCATAGCTAGAATCTGGATAGTACTTTAAAATATGCAGAGTGCTTTATAAATATCTCATTTTATGCTCATGATCCTAGGAGGCAGGTACTCTTATTATCCCCATTTTGCAGATAAGAAAATAAGCCCAAGAGAGGTTTCATGCCTTGCCCAGAGGCATGAACTCATAACTCATAAGTGCTTGAGGTTTTCCTCACTCCAAAAGGAATGCCTCATTCACTTTGCCATCTTCCTAGAAAAGGCACAAATCCCTCTTGACAAATAATAGATTGTTTCAATAAATCAGGATGCTGAAAATTAAAAAAAAATCTTAGATATTAACAAAAAGAGATTTGCTTCCCTTGATTATGCTAGTATTATAACTACAGATCTGAAAGGAAGACAACTATTTGAGCAATCTCATTTTATAGCTGAAAAAACTGAGGCCCATGAAGTTCTTTGGTGATGGATATTAATCATATTATAGTAATAATTCATTTATCCAGACTTTATTGACAGATTATCCTTAGTAACTAGAAAAAATACCCAAAATTATAAATTAGAAGCATAGAATCAGGATCTTAATGTAAAAAGGGCTAATCCAGAGAGAGGTGATGGGTTGAGTTGAATGCTAGGCTTGGAGGCAAGAAATTCTGGGTTCAAATCCTGACTCTGCTATTTACCATTTGCATGATTATTAGTCTCTCTCAGGTTTAGTCTTCTAATTTTGTAGTTTTTTTGTCGAGTGACTGAGATAATGAAATATGTTATGATTGTTGTTGTTATTGTTTTTAAAGAATGGATCTTGTTATTTCACCTACAAGTTTAGGGGCTACATGAAGACTTGGCCCACTCCAATCTTCACGAAAGCTTAGTTCATCCCTTTTTAGGCAACCTGTTACCCTTTCCACCTTCCACACCTTCATTCCCAGAGGTTCATTATATTGATGTGAGACAATGTGTATATCTAATGGTCCTCGCCCACAACTGCTCAGAACTCCTGAGCTAATGGGATGTAGGCCTCCAAGTAGCAGGAATTAAGAGTGGGCACCACCAAGCCAAGCACTAAAAAATCCATGTGAGAGACTGGACTTGAACACAGCCATTCCTGACTCCACAGCCAGGTCTCCATACACTATACCATGATGCCTCCTGCCTTCATTTGTAAAATGGGGTTAATTAAAGCCTTTAATACTTTACTGTTATGAGGACTGAATGAGGTCATGTAAGTAGGATACCATATAAATATCTGTTACTAATAGCTCACCTAATCCAACAGTACCATCTATGATATTCCTTAAAGATGATCACACATGGAATCTTTGCTTCAATGTTCCAGTGACAAGGAGCTCACCACTTCACAAAGCAACCCATTCCATTGTTGGACAGTTCCAATTGGTAGAAAGGTCTTTATTATGGTCCCTTTGAGAATCAAACCAAGTAAGTTCAGTCTGCCCTCTAGATGATAGTTCTTCAGGTATTTGAGATTGCTGCAATATCTTTACCAAGTCTTCTCTCTTTGGGGGTGAACATCCACAGCATTACCTACATCCTACACTATGTACCAGACTTGCTGTTATCCAAGTCATCCCTTTAAATTCCATCAGTGTCTTTAAAATGAGCCACCAAGAGATGAATTCAGTATTTCAAATAGTCTGTCCAGTATAGAATCTTGTAGGATTAATGCCCATCAAATCATAGAATGTCAAAATCAGAAGATTCCTCAGAATCCTAGAGCATAGATTTGGAGCTAGAAGGAAGCTAAGAGGCTACTGTACCCAACTCACCTTGTTTTACAGAAACTAAGGTTAAGAGCTTAAAAGTGACTTGTTTAGGATCATGCCGCTACTTAAGTATTTGAGGCTGAATTTGAATTCAAGTCTTTCTGACTCTAGACCTTTGGGCACCATAGTGTCCCCTAGCTGCCTAAAAGTGATCTGGTGCATCTTGATATATGGTCATCCAGATCCTATCTCCTTTGACCTGGACCCTGTACTTCTGTTACAAGTTGCTACAGGTTAGATTAACTTTTTTGGCTCACCAACAACTGGAACTGTGCCTTTTTTTCACCTGAGCTTTTGTGCTTGGGACCCTGTCCTATTATGTGACAGGAAAGTTCATATTTTAAATCTAGACCCAGGTTTTTGAAAATTATCAGGAGCAAATAAGTATTAAGTCAAATCAGCAAGCCTTTCTGAATTGTTTACTATGTGTCAGACACTGTGCTAAATAGAGGGAATAAATATAGAAGCAGAAAAACTGACATTGTCTTCAAGGAACTTATAATCTAGTGGGGGGAAAAGGCATGAAAGGAAAATGAAAAATGACTGGGGGTTGGGGTGGATTGTAATGGTGAGCAGCCTTCTTTGGTATGGTAGGGAAAATCCAGGCAGTCAGGAGCCTAGAGGTAAAAGAAGACATGGTCAGCTTGGGTGTTTTTTTTTAAAAATAGTAGTTCTATGAGGGACCAACCAATAAGAGGAAGGGATGTAGGGCCAAATTGTAATTTCAGTGTAAGAAGTGCAAGAATTAAGTTAACTCCTAGGGAGAGGAGACTTTCTAGAGAAATTCCAAAGAAAGAATATATCTTGTGAGGTTGAGGAGAGACAGGGTGATATAGCTTCATTTTATCCTGCTGCCATTTAAAAAAAATCCTTAATCTAATCCATTGTATTATTATGTCTCTATCCTTTTGCTATCATTTGCAGATTTGATAAACAGTTCTTTTAGATCTTCATTCAAATCATAGATAAAAATAAATAAAAGTGATTTCAGACCCTTTCAGCGTACTAGTAGAATCCTTGGATGACATTTATTCATTAGTCTTTAAAGTACAGTTTATTCAACTATATTTCTTGATCTCATATTTATAACATGTTTTTGCATTTTTTGCGCCCCCAGTGCTCAACATAATGCATAGAACATAGTAAGCCATTAATAAATGCTAATTAACTTACTGACTGATTGACTTGTCCACAAAGAGATCACAGACTTCTCAACAGCCAACATATATTTCACAAAGTCCCTGCTTTGAGGTTACATGCTCTATTCATATGAGAATTCATCAATTTTACTTGAAATGAACTTATTCTTATTTTGAATGTAATTCTGTTAAACAATTCAGTATTTATCATCATCATCATTATTATTACTTCTACAACAACAATAACTATTACTATTACTACAACTACCACTATCACCATTACCTCCATCATCACCCCCACCTATTATATGTAAGGCATTAGGCTAGTTCCTGGAGATTCAAAGCTATATGTATGTATGTATACATGTATATGGCTTAAGTTTTGCTGTCATGAATATGGGAAAATGATAAGTACATCTATGTTTGTGCTAGAAGAAAGGGTAAGATCAATGAAAAGAAGAGAATCAAATGAGATAGAATATGAAATTTGAGAAGGGAGAGACCATTTTCCATGGAGTTGGGTAGGCAAGGGTTAGGGAAAACTTCAAGAAGATAGTGGTATATGAATTGAGCCTTAAAGGATGGGAGAGACTTTGGTAGGTAGAAATATTATTAAGAGAATCCATTCCAGGTATAGGTGACAACATGAGCAAAAGCACGGAAACCAGAGAGGGATGAGTAGTTCTTTAGAGGAGCTAGGACAGAGAATAAAAAGTAAGTGTAAACAGGGTAGGCTGATAGATTGGAGGGCCAACGACAGCAAGCAGATGATGGAGGGTCTTGAATATCAAAATCAGGAGTTGAATAAGTTTTTTGAGCACAACATATCAGTGCTTTTAGAATTATGACTCAGCAGTGTGGAAGCTGGAAAAGAGAAGAAATAGTCTGAAAATAGGGAGGCCAGTTAGCAAACTATTATAGTAATTTGGGTGAGAAAAGGAGAACTTTTATGAAATGATTGCAGTTACTGTGGAGGTATCGGACCAAGTGGACCATGGAGGGAGAAACAATAAGACTTGACAACTAAGTACATATAAAGCTGAGGGAAAGAAAAACATTAAAAGTGACTCCAAGGTCATGAATCTCCAAAACTGGGACTATGGTGTCACCATTTACAGCAATAGAGAAGTTGCAAAAATTAAGGGAAAAATTGATGAGCTCTGTTTTAGACACATTGAGTTTGAGGATCTAGTAGGACAATCAGATGAAAATACCCAGTAGGCTATTGGAAATATGGGTGTGGACTTCTGGGAAATAGGGAGAGATTGGGGGTAGAGAGATAAATAAGTCATCTACATAGAAGCAATAATTGAAAGCATGGTTGTGATGAGATCATAGGAGAGAATAAAGATAGAATAGAGAAGACCAAGGACAGAGCCTTGGAAAACATTAATATTTAAAGGGAGGAGATCGAGGCAGAAAAAGAGTGACCAGAGGAATAGGAGGGGAGTATACTATAGTGACATAAAAATGTTTCACATTTTCTAGTGTTTAGAGGTTTGCAAAGCAGTTTCCTTATAACTTCCTTGTGAGGTAAAGCAAGTATTGTTATCTTCATTTTATGGAGAAGCAAATTGAAGTTTGAAGATGTGAAGTGATTTGCTCAGGATGAAATAGTAGTGAAGTCAAGATTTGAACCCTGGGTCTTTCCTGAATGCCCAGCCTGTGCTCTTTTTACTATATCCCACTACCTCTTTAAAGAGGAGAGAGAGTAATCAAGGGATCATTGTGCTCTGGAGAGGTTGAGGAGAATGAAGACAAGGAAAAAAAGGAATCCTTGAATGTCAGCAAAGGAGTGACCTTGAAGGCACTTATTTCATTAGAGAAGTGGGCATAACAGCCAGACTGCAAGGGTTTGAGAAGTGGGTGGCTGGTAAGAGAGTGGAGAATAAGAGAAGATTCTTTTTTTATTATCACCAATGTATCTAGTTCATACAAACTTGTTTGAATATTGCCTCCCCAATAGACTAGAAGCTCTTGAGCCCAGGGACTATTGTTTTTGTCATGCTTTGTATTTCCAGTACGTACAATGCCTGACCCATAGTAGATCCATAATAATTGTTCATTGACTTTCCTGAAAAACATATCTTTAGAAAACTTCATTCCAGAGAAGCTGGATGACGCAGTGGATAGAGCACCGACCCTGAACTCAGGAGGACCTGGGTTCAAATCGGGCCCCAGATACTTAACACTTATTAGTTGTGTGACTCTAGGCAAGTCACTTACCCCCAATTGTCTTGCCAAAAAAAAAAAGAAAAAAGAAAAAGAAAACTTTATTCCCCAACGAGCTTGGATAAGAGAAGGACCTGGATAAATATGAAACTTTTTTTCTCCCCTTCCTACTATACTACATTTTTCCTCTTTAATAAAATTCTTTAGTTTGCTTACATAAGCTGAAAAAAATAGCTGTTAGAGGGCATTTGCTTTTCCATTATATACAACTGGAGAATTTGCACATAAGAAATCTTTTGTAAAGTTATAGAAATATATTGTGTAAATGCTTGATGATATTACTCTTTCATGTGAGCTTGGCTTTGAGGTGGTACTTTTTACATTTTATTATCTAAAACTATACATGCAGTTAAAAATGCAATGTCTCACAGATTAATTTAGAACAGAAAACTATATTGTGCTTTGAAACAGCACAGTTCATTGGGGGGAAAAAACATAGAGTTCAGAGACCTGAGTTCCAAATACTGGTTTTGTCACATTGGATGTAAGATGATATGCCTTAGTTTCATCATCTGCCTACCCATGAGCAAATCACTTTACCTCAGTCTCAGTTTCCTCATCTGTAAAATGGTGTTTATAGTTTTACAATATGCCTTCCCATAGTGGCTGCCAGACAGTGCTTTGTAAATCACAAGATATTCTATGAACATGAGTTTTCAAAAAGTAGTCAAAACTTTTAGCATAAATAGTACTTAGATTTTGTTATACACTATTTATGATCTCTGAATAGATTATTTACATCACAGATCATGTTTGATCCATTTATTATTCCATGTTGCGTAAACCATCCACCCTTCTAACTCAGGGACCATTTACTGAACAACTTAAGTGAAAATCATGCAAATATCCCATCCTAAGTGTAGTGACTTTAGGACCCTCTTTTCTGAGCAGCTCAACTCAATCACAGGCTATTTTCTAGTTTTCTGGAGAAAACTTAGGGTCGACAAGATAGGTTCAAATATTTGAATTACAGTTGTGTGGAATGAGGATCAGATTTGTTTTTGTTGGCCCCAGAGGGCAGATTCAGTGGCAAAGGGAGGGAGTTTCAAAGACAGATTGAGGCTGTGTGTCAGGAAAAACTTATTAACAAAGAAAGCTATTCCAAAGTATAATGGTCACTTCCAAAGTGTGTGAGCACCTCCTTCTCCTAAGCCCTTCAAGCTCAGGCTTGATGGCTGCTTATCAGAATGGTGGAGTGGAGAGTCCTGTTCATATTAAGAAGACCCTCAATGGCTTCTGAGCTCCCTTAAGAAGCTCTCTGATCTTGTGGTCCCAACCTCCCCTCTTCCAGATACAGGTGGATGGAGGTTTATAACTTGTCTGCAGTCACATGGCCAGAAATAGACTCCCAGGCTAGTTGCTCTTTGCACTCAATTCTCTCATCCAATATCCTTTCTCTCCATTTTCACAGCAAAGAAAGTCTTTGATGTAACCCAATAATACCTTCTATGGCTAATGTACCTTGGAAGCTTTTGTCCTTGGTATCTTTTATAGACAGATCTTTCTGCAACATAATTTCATGCAGTAATTGTTGCTGCAGGAAAATAGCTGAGTGATCAGACATGTTTAAAGTGATTCTGCAGATTTTTCAGGCAGTGCAAGTCATAGGCAAAAAAAGTTTTATTTGCTTGTCTGTTTTTGATAGACACACACATATACGCAGCAAGAAAGATCATTGTTTAAAAGGGAGAACAGATTTGGCCACAGGAAAGTGTATTAGATCACCATTAAAGCGTTATCTTAAAGAAAACCAATTTACCCTTCCCCCCCTTTTTTAAAAAGAATAACTAGAATGAAACTTGTTTGAGGGCAAGCAGAGTAGAAGGGGGACTTGCTCAAGAGTCAGAGGTTTTGGGTTCAAACTCTGCTTGTATAATATTCCTTTTGAAACCTTGGACAGATCACAACTTGCTACAGCCTCAGTTTCCTATCTATCAAATGAGAAGAGTTGGACTAGACTTGAACATATCCTCCATCTCTCAACCCATGATCTTCTATTGATTTTTCCTCCCCCTCATCTAGCACAACCCTTACTACCATTGGGAAATAATCATTTAATTTTTGAGACAATCTAAATCACTTCTTTATTTAATCCAAGCAATTCTATCCACTCTAGGGATCTTAATAAAATGGAGAAACTTGACAAGATTAATCTGAGCAAAGAACTTGGATCCTTTTAGCTCTTTGGCATACAGTATGCTGCTAAAGCTCAAATGCTAATACTAATCTTCTTATGATATTAAAATTTATTCAGAACCGATATTTACATGGCAACTAATGGTTTGAAGATGGATTAAATGGGACTTTACTGTGTTATTTAAATGGGCATGATTAATTTGGTGACTAGAATTCATCAAATCAAAATGTATTTTTTAGATTGTGAAAATAAAATATTTGTGCCAAAAATAAGGACTGTCTGTGTCCTTTATTTGGGACTGAAGGAGAAGTAATAGATGAAGTTTTATTATACTTTTGATTCTGTCTTGGTCATCATACTTAGTAGTCTTTGGAAAGCTGTGGGCTAGACCCCTAACCATCTTTGTCACCCTTATAGCATTCAGATTTTTGAAGCAAATGTCCCATAGATATCTCAGAATCAACATGTCCAAAAACAGGATTCAATATCTCCATTCCCAATACTAGGCTCTTCTAAACTTTCCTGTCATTGTCAAGGTTACCACTATTCTTCCAGTCACCCAGGCTCTCAACCTTGGGTCATCTTTGACTCCTCACGTAGTCAAATTTTGTTTTTTCTATGTTCACATCTCTTTTGTAGGTCCCCTTCTTCATAGCCATAATCCTAACTCAAGCTTTATATAACTTCTTCTCTGGTTTATTTTTACATTATCTTCCAGCCTTTAGTTTTAAACATTCCCAATCCATTCTCAACCTAGAAACGAGGATGTTTTTTCTAAGGTGTAGCTCTCATCACTACCCCTTCTTCCTCCCTCCTTCCCCTCTTCTTTTTGTCACTGTCTCACTCTCCTTTTCTCTCTTTCTCTCCCTTCCTTTCCTCCCTCTCCCTCTCTCTCTATCTTTCTGTCTCTGACTCTATGCATGTGTATATCTCTGTGTCTGTGAGTCTCTGTCTGTCTCTCTCTCTGTCTGTCTCTCTCTCTCTGTCTGTCTCTCTCTCTCTCTGTCTGTCTGTCTCTCTCTCTCTTTCTCTCTCTCTCTCTCTTTCTCCCCCCTGTCTCTAGTGACTCTGTTATCTCTGGAATCAAATATAGACTCTTTTGTTTTACACTGAAATGTCTTCATCTATCACATAGATCTATATCTATATCTCTCCTATAGCAAATGTTTTAGATGTATTTCACCACACATAGCTTAAGAAATTAAGCAATGTACTCATTGATGCAGCAGATTCAGGATTTGAATCCAACTCTTGAAGCTAGAGATCTTTTTGCTAAATTATGTTACCTCTACTTAGCCTAATGAATTCTTGAACTTCTGATGTAACTTCCTCCGGACACAATCTATTTTTTAGTGTCATCCTAAAGCAATAGTTTATTTTTGTTTCTTGAGAGACATTGTGACTGATTCATAGCCCTTTTTAGATTAGATGCTGGCCAAAGAATCAAACCCCTGTTCATTCCAAGTAGCATTTGCATTGAGATTGTGCAATAAGATATTTTAGAATTATTCCTCCCTAATCCCCCCCCACACACACATACACAAAGTTTTCATTTCTAAAGTAATTTGGCATGATGATGCTTTCTCTCTGGACCAATCACATTGTTCAGATACCCAAGAAAGAACTCTGGCCTGGACCTCAAAGTTCTTCCTGGCTTAAAGGCTAAAGGTACCTCCCCATGAGGCCACCTTTTGAAGTACAAGATAAACACAGTATTTTGTTAGAAACAATGGGTAAAGATAAACCCATCCAGTTAGCTTTTGAATTCCATGTGTTTATTTTCAGATTTATAGAAGTGTGTCCAACACTTGGTTCTCTGCCTGCACACACACAAAAAAAGGAGAACTTCATTGTTTCCATAGCGCACACAACTCCCCCAGCAAGAACCCAGGCAACTAGAGGCAAAGCCTGATTAGAAAGATAAGGAACTGGCTCTGAAGGTTGCCGGAATTTGGATCCATTAGACAATGAGCAAGGTCACTGTGAACAAACACCCTCCCTGTTTTTAGTCTGCCTTTCAAATTTGATGATTGGAAATGCAGAAGTACCTCAGCAAATACCTTCACTGCCAAATTCATAAAGGGACAGAATTTGTTTTTTGAATATTCAGAGCAAAACTACATTAGACAGAGATCTGTTGTGGTAAACAGAGTCAAATCATTTAAATTGCCTTTGACAATAAAGTTAATTCATTTAATCTCATTAACTCAGAAGCTGGTCATTGCCATATTGAAGTAGCCCATTCTAAGTATTATTGTGTACATTTTGAAGGGAAAAATTCTCCCTAGAACCTATAGAAGAATGTCAACTTTTCCTGCTCTAATGGTATATTTTTAATTGGTAGTTCATAGGAGCCCAAGATTTAGATAAAAACTTTAGAGATCAAAAACCTTATTCCAACCCCAATTTATCAAAATAAAACCAGAAAAATTAAGTGATTTACTTCTGATCGATCACATTAGCTGGATAATCAGGATAAAGTTTGGTATTTGTTTTACTCTTTAAAATAGTTCTTTGTTGTCTCCTTTGTGTTTTGTTTTCTACTTTTCATTCATTTTTGTAGCTCTGGGTAGAAACATTTGTAAACTCTTCTCTTGTTTTGTGTCTTTCATACTCATATAAACTTCGGAACTTTATATCTTGGAAAGATAAATAAAGTTTCCCCCTTTTTACCAAAAGATTTTACTTTTATAATTATGGATCTAAATACTCCAATAAAGAAAAACTATGGGATATAGTTGGTATTGGTTAGTTTCAGATCCACATCTGGTCAATGGCATTTCCATTTAATCATTCCTAATTTGAAGAGAAAGAACTGGAACTATGATCATTTTAGAAATGAAGATCTGTAATTATATGGATGGAAGTAATCTCATTTAGTCTAGACCTGACTTCTGAGGATGATTCCATGACCTGCCTCTCAAAACTTTTGGACTATGCATGACTGGAGCTCATGTGTATCCCTTGAAGTTACAATTCCCAAGGATTCCTAATTCCCAGTGATTTTGAATAGCATAAAATGAAAATATTTCCTTGGCTTCTTTCAGCACAGCACCTCTAAAATTTCTATCTCCACTACTAAAATCCTTAGGACAAAATGGTTGAGATTAGTAAGTGCTAGTACCTCTAAGATTAATTTATAAATATTTGGAGGTGAATTATCGATTCAGGCAGTTAAGTGGTGTATAAAGAATAGAGTGCTTGTCTTGGATGTATAAAGAACTTATTTCAAATCTTGCCTTTGATATATATGAGCTATGTCATCCTGACCAAATCATTGAACCTCTCTTAGCCTTAGTTTCCTTATTTGTAACATGAAGATAATAATGCCTATCAGGGTTATTGTGAGGATCAAATGAGATATTATTGTATGCATAATGTCTGGCACATAATAGATGTTTACATAAGTGCTAGGTTATTATTAGCATTAATACTAGCTTGTGGGATTTTTATTATGTGCATATATTAGCCATTTTATTACTGATTATCACTTTTGAGAGAGGTGAGAAATTAAGAAGATGAAATTAGAAAAATTAAAATTAATTGGTTGATTGTCATTCTTAAATAACAATCACTTATTATAATACTATATTACACATTTAGTAAACTGAAACAAAAATAACAGTCTCTACTTTCTTGGAACTTGCATCCTATTTGGACACATATACATATTAGGTATGTATATATATATACATATGTACATATGTATATATATATACACACATTTACACAAACACATAATAAAGAGTAGTTTGGGGATGGAAGATATTAACAGAAGAGCATCAGGAAATACTTCCTGCAAATTTGAGTGAAGCTGGGAAGGAAACTAGGGATTATAAATTCAATTTAAATGCCATTTTGTGCCAGCACCTTCATCTGGTTACCTATCTCAGCAAGGAAGTACTTCTGTGGCTTATGTGGTAGTGATGAGAGGCACCTTTTATCTGATCATTAGTGCTCTTCAGTATGTTAACAGTAAGTGGCTATTTATTTGATGGCACTTTGAAGCAGTTTACATGAAGTACTCTTATGCCTGTAGCTACAGTTCAGCAGTTGGAATAGAAATTTATAATATTCACATATAATATTAATGTTTTAGGTATATTTTTAGCTATCTTTTGATTTTATCATATAATTCTTCCTGTTATGCTGGAATTTCAGATGACCGACATTTCTAAGTTAAGAGAAATAAAAATTTGTTGGATACATGTGCTTCAAAAAAAATAAAGAAATAAAATAAAGAAATAATTTTACTGTGGAACAAAGAACAATTTCTTTTCAAAGAGTTACTTTCCACAAACATATAATATCACCAGAATGAATATTTGACAGGAAATTCAATAGTTCTTAAGTAGTTTCCAAACTGTTACTTCTGTGAAACATTCAGGACTGGCCTCCCTGAAGTCTACTTTTAAAAAACCTGCAAAATCTTGAAATGCAAGAGATGTTGGACTGTAGGAAATTCTGTAAGAGACTTAGAGGATGCTTCCTATTAACATGAGGATTAAAGCATTTTAAATTCTCTGCTTTCTGTGTGGGAACTTGGTTTTATTAAAAAAAAAATTCTAAGTCATATAAAACACACAATAGTCACCTGGTATCTCTCTTGGTGATCCAATTCTTATTACAGGGCAAGAAGAATGCAGCTGGTCTCTGATGTCACTTTTATTTCCGTGCTTATTTGTCTATGTCCTGAGACCTTTATGTTACTGCCAGAAAAATAATGGGGTATTTCCAGTGAGTCCTAGTGATTTTTTTTCAACACATTTAGTACAAAGCAATTTAGTGTAGAGACTGATTATGTCTAAAAATGACATTATGTTTTTACTTTCTTTAATGGAATATATTGTGTTTTCTTTAGGTTTCTTTTTAGTGTTAGTCAAAATTATGTTTGAATCTATGAGTCAGGACATCTTGAGGCGGTGAGTAGGACTTCTGTGACATAAGCAAAAGTCTGCATTTAGTTTGTTTTTGAGGCTATCAATTACCCAAGTTTGTGCCTCTCTGATAACTTTATTTCTGTATTTCTAGCTCTCTAGATCAAAACTCTTTATATATAAGCTTAAAACCTCATCAAACTACAGCTGGAAGGGACCTCAGAAGTTTTGAGCCTCTACACTAAATTGCTTATTTTCCAGACAAAGAAGCTAAAACCTAGGGAGAACGTTAGGGTCACACAAGTAATAAATGTCAGATTGTTATGGGTAGCAGATTCCCCATTAAGAAAAAGTAACTACTTTTTTTTTTGGTCATGAGCTACTTTGCCAGAAAATTGAAAGTTAAAATCTATTCAATTTGACTCAGCTAAGTGATTCAGTATTTGGTGTGCTGTTCTTGGAGAGAAGAGGATCTAAATTCAAATCCAGTCTTAGACACTTTCTAGCTCTGTAACTCAAGCAATTATTTACTCTCTCTGTGCCTCAATTTTTCCATATGCTATCTCCCATGATTGTTGTGAAATTAAGAGAACATATTAAGTGCTAGCAATCCTTAAAGCATTATATAAATTGTAGCTGTCATGATTGCTTATTACTCATTGAAATATATTATTTGCCCAATGTAATCTCTTCATGGGGATCAAGAATTAATTTGCATGATAAATGTATATGTACATATATATATCATATATACATATATATAATATGTGTATATATGTGTGCACCATACACATTGACATATAAACATACACATACACACAAATTTCCTTTATTGTCTAAATGTTGTAAAATAACCATTTTCTCCTGGTTTTGAAAGTAATTGAGAGTCAGAATTCCATGTGGTCCAATTGCAAGTGGATGAAAAGATTTAGATTTCTTTTTAAAAGAAATGTTTCTTTTGGCTACAATTATCCCGTTAGTTTACCCTATTTCAGTTCAACAAATAAGAAAACATCATGCATACAATCTTCAACTTTAAAAGACTTAAGTCACAGAATCTGACCTTAAATCCTGATTCTGCTAACTTAATGCTTAGGTCACTATCCCTCATTGGGTGCCATGTTCCTCATCTGGAAAATAAAAAAGTTGGACTCCATAACTTCTAATTCTTTTACCACTAAATCAAAGATTATACTATTTTTTCCCTGATAAAAGATCTCACAATCTTTGTGACAATGCACCCAGTAAATTGATAAATATTTAAATATTTTTATTCATATATAATTTGCATATGAAATTTGAAAGCAAATTTATTATAGCTTAGAGTAACCATATTTCACTGGATAGTCCTATTGCAAGGCTTGTGACAAGTTGTTTTAAAGATCCTTATAAATAAGAATGTAAACTTGTCCCATATGTAAAGCAGTATTGCTTCCCTTATTCATGAGAAGGTAATTCTGTTTTTTTTTTTAACTACCAATTAGCTAGAGGGCAGCTAGGTGGTATGGTAGAGTGCTGGACCTAGAGTCAGGAAGACTCATCTTCCTGAATTCAAAGAAGGCCTGAGACACTTATTAGCAGTGTGATCCTGGGCAAATCACTTATTCCTGTTTGCCTCAGTTTACCTAAAAATGAATTGGAGAAACAATTGGCAAACCACTCTAGTATCTCTGCCAAGAAACCTCAAATAAGGTCAAAAAGAGACAGACATGACTGAAAAACAACAAGCAATTATCTGCTGTTTCTATCCTACTTATAAAATAAGTTGTCAAAATGTAAAATGTAGACATACAAGCTAACCTGTCAAAATGTAAAATTTAGACTCTGAAATATTACATGGAAACTTTAAAGAGGCACATTAGTGAGGGGATCAAATATATGCTGTTTGTTCTCTGTGGTGTTTTTCTCTCCTTTAAATCTTAAAAAGGTAAAGAGTGAACATCAAATGGAATCTCCCTCTCCCTTACAAGTTTCATGTTTCTCTTATAAAAAACATCTACTATTCTACAAAAAGCTCTTTGGGGTCCTGTTTTCAGTGAAAGCTCCCCTAATGCATTCAAGAGCTGCAGGAGACATCTATATGCTCAGAAGTAGATCAAAATTAGCTATGTTACATAAAGGGAGCACAATGTATATGAAAGGTAACCTGGAGTCCATCATTATCATCAGTGTTTAGTATATACCCATCTTCACTATGGTTAAGGGATTGCTCCAGCCAAATTATTCATGGTGATGGGGATTGCTGAAGTAGGGGAAAACACCAGCTGTTTGATCCTGGGCAAGTTGTAGCCTCAAATTCCTCCTGAATTGGACTCCATGGTTTTGAAGTTCCCTCCTACCTTTAACTCTAGATATTTTTTTTTTAAATTTTTTGCAGTGAGTGAGTGGCAGGAAGTATAACAAGGGTTAGTATAAAAAGTAGGAAAGAACAGGTAGCATATGCATAAAGTAAAGATATTTTTACTCTAATTATTGAGGCTCATTCTTTGTGGAAAGTCAAATATTTATTCTTCATTAAAGCTAGTTGTAGCTAAGTAACTAGGCTTTCATTCACTCAGCACATTTGTATACCAACATCTGTTCTTCAAAGGAGACATGTAAGCAGAGTTGTATTTTATGAATGAGGCAGCTGGATGTCTCAGTGAGTAAAGCACTGGGTCTGGAGTTAGGAAGACTGGAGTTCAGTATGACCTCAGACCAGCTATGTGACTCTGGGCAACTCACAGCCACTTTTTGCCTTAATCCACTGGGGGAAGAAATGGCAAACCACACCTTATCTTTTCTGATACTCTTGACAGTATGGCTCACAGTATCCTCACAAAGAGTCAGGTATGACTCAATAACAATTTTGTGAATCTGAGGTTTTATTTTTTTATTGTGTGGCAAATTCATAGCATGTAAGCAACCCTGATGGTTTTAGGCTTTTCTTCACTTCCTCCTAACCCTCCTCCCCATTTTACTTTCTTTTTAAAAAAAAAAGTGACAGATCTATCGAAATGATTTTTCTTTGCTGATTCTAAAAATTGAACAAGGATTTTGGCACTTGTGTCCTAAGTACCCACATCATATGTATTTTAATATTTTCAAGGAAAAGCATTCCACTTAGCATTTCTACTTTGAGTGGGGTAGGAGAATTTAGCATAGTATCTAGATTTTTTTTTTACAGTTTAGGTAAATAGTAGCAACTAGCAAGGTAACTACAGCTGACTACTTTCTTTTAGTCATCTCCTTCTCAGGTTATGTATGTTGGCATATATACCCCTATACTAATGGAAGAAGGAAAAAAGAATATGGAAAATGATTGCCAAAATGTCATCAGCAGGAGAGCTGTACCCAACCTGACCTCTTCTTTGTTTCTAAAATACAGTAGTGATTTGCTAGGTGAGAAAATACTTCTCTGAGAAATGTTCTGGTGAGATCTTACAAGGGAAAAAATATTTTTGCATATTACAAGTCTGAGTTCAAAAGTTAAAGATTCACCATGTCCTTCCTAAGGAGGAATGTTGGGATTTGCTTGACAGTTAACTCAAAATTGTATACAACTTTAGATCTCAGTGTTGCTATTGTGTTTACTCTGGGGATCCCACACAAATCAATATAGCAAACAAAAAGAGAGAGATATACAAGTTTTAAATCATCTGTCTTTTCACCTTAAAATTCACAATGAAAAATTACAATCTTTTGAAATTAAAACATTTTGTAATACTGATATTAGTTTGCTATCAATAACATGGTTTCTTTTTCTACTTTGACTGAGAACAATATCCCAGGTCTATAAACTGAGCTCTCAAGTATAAAGCCTAAAGGTATAGGTAGCTTCAAGCCATTTTTAGTTCACCTCATAAAAGATGGAGAATTAAATCAAAATGGAAAGATATTGTAGCATCTTCATCTTTATAGTTCATAGACAGGCTTTTCTTCTAATTAGGACAAACTGATTTTCTTGCTTGCTGTAGTTCAAGCTTATTTCATTAAATTGATGCATGCATACATACATTATGGGAGGGAGGTTATTAGATAAAAGTAATATTTATTACTTTAAAACAGACTGTATAAACATCCTATTTAGGTTACTCAATTTGGAATCTTAAATTGGTTTGCAGGTCTCTTAAATTTGTGTGTTTCTTGTGTGTGTGTTTTTTTTTTTTTGTTGTTGTTGTTTTTATTTTTTCAAAGAGATTTCCCAAAGTTGCAGATGGCTGGCTCATCTCCAAATAACTCTTCAAGGTACTCTATGCTGGTGATATCTCCCACCACTGAACTGCTCGGGAGCATGGAATTGACTTACT
>JAJPUD010001659.1:100411-138151 GCA_023553655.1 Myrmecobius fasciatus | reverse complement strand
TCATAGTGCCCAATTGAATTTTAAAATTATTTTATTAGTTATATATAAAGCAATTTCATATCCTGAGTCCTTTCTGCCATTTTATTGTTTATTTTGAATACTAACTTTAGAGAAGTTAGTATCCCAGTTTTGGAGATGTTTAACAGTAATTTGATGTTCAGAGAAGTCAGATCAATTTCCCAAAATAACTCCAAGAAAATGGATAACCTACAGTCAGTGATGTGTTGAGCTCTTCTTGAAGATCATATTCCTTAGTCACCACATCCTACAGAATGTAAATCACATTGTCACAACCTGTATAGTCCTAGAGAAGATATAAAGTACTTTATATATACTTTATAGTAACAGCCCTCTAAAATGATCTACAACAAAACCCACACTTCCAATACCTTCATATGACCCTTTCATCGACAATCTGGCAGCCTGTAAGCTCTTATTGAATCTATATCTATATATCTTGCTGAGATGCTACCCCCTCAGCCCCTGAAGAGGGTTGTGTCTGCTATCAAATAACTTTATATTATAGAATATATGTGATAAATATATAATCATATGTATACACATATAATACACACACACACATATATATATACATATATATATATATAAAATCAACATCCATTGATTAAATGCTATTCTGTGCAATGTAAAAGGCAGAGTGGCATACTGTCCAAGAGGGATGTCTTTAGAATAAGGGAGACCTAATTTCTGGTTCTTCCTCACTTAACTGAGTGGCCATGAGTAAATCACATAACTTCTCATTGGAAACAAGTTGTTGATCTGTCTTGTGAAAGAATTCCTGACAAAGTTTCCAAGATCAGGTACGTTATACAGAAACTGACTACAAAAGAATTTATATTTTACTGAGGGATATACAATGCAAAAGGATAAGTGACTATAAGGTGATTTGAGGAAGGAGCCCATTTGGGAGTCTTCTGATAGAAGGTGAGCCTTGAAGGAAACTGAAGATGAGCTAGAAAAGGAAATGGCAAACCACTCCAGTGTCTTTGTCAAGAAAATCCAGATGTGGTCATGGAGAGTAAGACATGATGGGAAAAAAAACTGAGCATAATAACAGCCAAGGATTAGAAGAAGCAGAGATGAAAATGGAGGGAATGACAAGTTTAGGTCATTAAAGATACATAAGTGACAAGTGAATCAAGTTCAGGAAGTCCAATTTAATTAGCTTTCTAATTCACAGAGAATCTATAAAGAAAAGAGAAGTTAATGATATTATTTGCTTTGGCATTTGAAATATTCAGGGATGGAAAAGCTCTATAGCTTTACTGAGGGTGAACATATAGCACTGATCACAAAGCCAGTTATTCTTCTCTCTATATGTGAATAACATATTAAACCTTCTTAAGTCATTTATGAAGGATGATATTTATATTTATTAGATGAGGTCAAGAAGAACCTATTTTATTTAGAAGGAAAGCCCAACCTAGCAATTAGAATCTGCATTTCCTGAATCCTAATTGGGGGAGGAGGGAAGGTTGCATATTCAAATAAAGTCACATATCAATTAACACCTTTCTATCAAATTTCAGATTCTTCAGATTCAGGAGGGTTAAGGAATAAGTAGTGGCAGTGGAAAGCACAGAATTTATCATTAAAAATTGCTGTACTATTTGGTTATGTTGCAATTTTTGCTTTTTTTTTTTTCCAAAAACCTTAAATGTAAGTTAGACGTTAGATTCTAAGTTTGCCTGATAGGCTATTTACACCATTTAAATCAAAGGCAAGCCCTTTGCTTGGTTTATTGGGTCTTTGGGAAATGTTTAAAATTTAGAAATATACAAATTTTATTATACCAAATGTAGAAGGAATCCTAGATGCTTTCAATAAGTTTGGTTTTTTTTGAGGGGAGGAGTCTGTTTTGAGTAAAAGGCAACATGTATCCTTTAGTTATTTTTGATAATATAAAGAAAACCATCATATTCAAAAGTATTGATATAACTGAGGAAAGCTGCAATCAAGCATTCTTTTCATTCAGACTTTATAAATAACAAGTGCCGTTTTCTAAATTTTATCTGGTAAAGTTAACAAATTGGTCTTTATGCTAGTTTTGCAAACCCTATGAACCAAAAACATCAAAACTGAATTGATTTGGAGTGTCATCAACTTTTCAAATTCCTCTTAATAACCATTATTTATTTGAATAAGACTATGAATATTAAATTGGACAGCTGAATGTTACCCAACAATTTAGCTGGTCCAGTTTTTCACAGTTAGCTTTCACAGCCCTATGAAGAGTGAGGATATAGAAATACTATCCTAACAAACTTCTATGAATCAATTATAAATAATTTAGGTCTGAGTCTGCTGTGTTTGAATAGATATGACCTTGGGTTGAAAGAAACTCGTTTGCCTTTTTTTTCTGAGTATTATTACTTCGGTCTTTTTCTCTTAAAGGAATTAATTTTCATTTGTAGCTTTAACACAAAGCTTGGTGAATATAAACCATAATCAAGAATGATGAGTATAAAAATGAAAAATAATCAGTTTCTCCTGTTTAAAATGCAAATTTGTTCAATTAAAAGTGAGTTAAAATATCAGATTAGCTTGGGTTAAATTATTTGTAGAGAAATTTAGGACTGATAGAGTACAGAATTGTACTCTCAAACAAAAGATAAAAATGAAGTTGAAAACTATATTTCCAAAAAAGGATTAAAACTATGATGAGAAAGGAATTTCTACATAACTATCTTGGAATCTTAAAACCTCACTGGTCTTCAGGATAAATCATGAGAATAGCCTTGGCCTTTTAAAGGGACAACAGCTTTATTTCTTTAGTATTGCTCATTTATGAAGAGAAACTTACCCTAAATTACATTATTAATTAATTAAATTACTTATTTAATAATTAATTATTAAGCTACAAATGTATTTTAAATGTTACATTCTTTGAAACCAACTGAACTATATACAAATAGGATCTAATTTGACCAAAACATTTTTTACATGATATGGATGTTGTTAAGCCTTGCTACAGAGGGAAGAATAGGAACCTGGTTTGAATCAGCCACAAATGTATATAATAATAATAATACAAATTATCTAGTGGTTTGTAGTACCTTGAAGGTGCAGAGCAATGTCAGAAGATTTTTCCCTGTACTTTTGAAGTCATTATTCTAAAACAGCATCATCCTGGTCAGATACAATAGATAAGGAAACATACTGATCAAAGATATTAAAAGACATTTCATGATGCAAAATAGAAATTGTGGGAATTTGCTTGTTCAATTCTCTGTAGTAGGCTAGAGTTGGGGTGGTAGAAAAAAGCCAAGTATTTCATATCCTTGTGAAGGTTTGGGCAACTATCATTCTTTCTAAAAAATAAACAAAATGGCCAGAGAATTCATGAGTTGAAAAAAAGTACCCCTCTATCTCCCTAGTCATGCTTATCTAGGGTAGGCTCCCTGGAGGAAAAATCCCTGAAGTCTATTGTTGACAATATCTAAAAGGTTTCAGCAATGTTTCCTGTCAGGGATAATTACAATTTCCCCAAACTAGAATTGTCCCCAACTTGAAAACTATAGTTCTATTACACATTGATTTTATTTTGATAGGTTATTTTTCCCTTGGAAAAATAATATTTTAGCAATTATCTTTCCCTAATTAATTGATTGGATGTTTAGTTAATGCTTTTTGAAAGTATGATTAGACATTCATGTCTCTGACTTTACATTTAACCTTCTGGTTTAGTGAAAATTATAAATTAAAAGCCTTTTTTTTTGCTTAATAGTCAATGTATTAGGCACAAAAGGAATGTCTGCTAATTATTAATGCCCAAAGTAATCACCTACAAACTCTCATTTAACATTTTTAGCTTTTTTCCTAAAACATAGCACTTGTATTGGATGTTGAAAGGCTACTATATTTAACTTTAATTCAAAGGTTTATATACAGTCTGATAAGTGGATGAAAATCTTTTAAAGGTACTTTGTTTTATTCAACGATCTTAGAAGCCATACTAATATTGTTGTCTCAAACTATTAGTGTATCTGGATTCTCCAGTTCATTATTTGGAAGGATATACTGCCATTTTTAGTATTAAAATATATAAATTGAAAGCCATTGAGATAGGGGAGCAGTTGGGGCTTTACTCTTTGCTCAATTATGAGTTTACTCTGGCTCATATACATCTGGTCTTTTTAATCTCACTGTCTGTTTCTTTCCTACTAGAATGGAAATGAGAGTTTGCAGAATGACTGTAAGAATGCCTGATAAAATAATTAAGAAGCTTGTAAGAAGCCAGATATGCCCTCATGCCTTTCTTGGGTTTCTGTGGTCTGGTACAGATGAACTACTTGTTCATTTGCTATATGGTAGACCTAGTCCTCTGATTTCTCCCTGACCATGTCTCTAGCCTTCAGGGAAATTGAACTGCATCTTAGGTATGGGTCTCATATGTGTATACTGCCCTTGGGTTCTTTTTTTCTTTGTTCATGGTCTTCCTTCCCCTGACATATCTTCCTCTCTCCTCAGTTGTTTTTTTTTTTGTTGTTGTTGTTGTTGTTGGGGACTGGAGAATTATTTGTATGTATTCCTCAGATTTTTTCCCCCAACTCATAGATGCTGCCTCTTGAAGGAAGGAGTTTTTTGGTAATTAAACTCTACATAAAAAGCTATTCAAGTATAAGAGATGATAGGAAAGGCAAAATAGCTGAAGTTGGAATCACATATGATTGCTTGGTCAGTGTGTAGGGGGAAAGGCTTAAATAGTATTCCTCAAAGTTTTCTTTGACTTCCACAAAAATAATAGGACAAAATTTGTTCCATATTCCCCTCCCCCTATTAGAAACAGAAGGGATATGTATTGTTTAGGTGCTTGTACTAAAAATGAAAATCTGTATTTATAAATTAATACCAAATAATATGAATGATTAGATTATAATTTTTATATTACTACAACAAATTAATATGGAATATAGCTTAATGGACAAAGCTTTCCAAAGTAATTCTGTAACAGTAACTTTTTTTCTCCAAAAAAAAGAGAAAAATAAAATTGACTTGTATCCCCAAATGGCCACTTGCAGGGACTGGTTGGATCTTTTTGAAATACATAAAGCACTTAAGTATCAAACAAGATATTTTGTAGACACTTGTATATTTTCTGATTTCTTTTGGCTGCAGCAAAAACAAAGTGTATTGGTTAATTAAAACATCTTATTGCGACTTGCTACAGAATCAAGTACTTTGAAAAATGTTTTTGTTTCCATATACATGAAAATTTGTTTTTTATCTTTCTTTATAACTTAAGTTGACCTGTACAATTTAGCAGATTTCCCCATCTCCATAAAGATTTTTCTTTGTCCATGAATAGTAACTAAACTGGCCTGTTGCTGTTGCTAAGATGGTTTCCAAATCATTGATTGCTGACAATTAATTGACTCTTGGAGGTTGCTGGATAGCAGCCTGCATTGGGAGGAAATGGAGGATAAGGGAAGGAAGAACTAAAAATATAAGCTGAAGAAGTCTAAAACTTGTAAATAGGAAAGCAAACAGGGCTCTTCATATCCCAGGCCTTCAACTGTCCCTCATGGAATCAGTCAGTACTACAGAAATGAAGGGAATAGGGATTAGGATGGTTCCAACACTACAATTTGGAACAAATAATACATACTCATGCTGACAGTGGTAGTTTCCACATTGCTTTGTCCCATTTCATCCATAAAAGCAGACAATTAATCAATCTACAAAGAACTGTATACAAATGAATGTGGTGGGCTTGGAGACTTGGCTTATATGCTTATTGGCTATGTGACATTGACCCAGTTAACATGGATTTCTTGAGCCTCAGATTCTTAGCTGATAGGATTACTCTTTACCTTCTTCATAGATATTAAACCAGTACAGACACATAAATGGTTGTTCTTCTTCTAATTATATCCCAAAAGAGAATTTTAGGTAGGTGAAAACATTTATAGGTTTCTGGGTAGAAGAGAGGAGTGTAGATATAGGACAATTGAGAGAACGTAGTAGGAAGGGCACTAAATTAGAAGAAAGTAAATGAACTAGAGGATCCTCATTTCAAAGCAATTTACATAATACTTTAATTCTGAATTATTTATAGCAGAAAGGTGGCTGGCTTTTAATCTTCATATTATATCTATATAAACTAAAACTGAAAAATTTTAATTGGTTAGAGCCATATTGATATCATGTAATAATCTATTAAGTAGACTTTAAAAATCAGAATTTTATAGCTCCTATAGATATTGAAAATAATCAAATTCAGTTTCTCAAATGAAATGAGGAAACTGAGGCACAGAAAAAGTAAATGACTTGTCCCCAAGGTCATTGGCAAAACCAGGTCTCCAGACTCTCAGTCCACTGCTCTTCCAGCTCATTTCTCTTCAGCTTATGTAATTTAGGAATTCTGGCATTTTGAACTTTCCAATCTAGTTTTTATTTCACCTTTCCCCCTCCCCCATATTGTAATTTGTCTCCTGAAGGTCAAGTAACCTGGTTTGGCTATGAAAGCCCTCGTAGCTTCTGGGACTATATCAGAGTGGCCTGCCGAAAGGTTTCACAGAACTGTATCTGCAGCATTGAGAATATGGAAAATGTCAGCTCTTCAAGAGCCAAGGTAAGGAAGAAAATAGCCCAAGCATAAGTATATGTGTGTACATAACAGTATATAAGCTGCACTAATATGTAGCATGTATAATCTGAATGTTCAACAATTCTGATTCTAGGAAAGAAATATTCATCCTGATTGTAATTTGTTTTAGTTTTAGAGTTGCACTTATTTAAGGCAATTAGCATAATACAAAATGGGCTGCTGCTAATATTTTTTCCAAGTTCTGATTATTTTTTGGTGTTGCTCAAAGATGTTTCCTTCTCTGGACTGCCATAATGCTTTGCTTAACAAAATTGTTTTATAAATAGAAGAAAGGCGTGAAACACTTCCATAATGAGGCAAAAAGAGAAATATATTCGTTGTTCCACAGAAACTTCATTGTCTTGGTATAACTCAACTAAATTAATATTAAAGCAAAACTTTAAAACTTATTCTTTGCTTTATACAAGCTTATTCTTGTATTACTCTATATTAGTTACATATGATAACACCAATAAATAAACTTCTTCAGAAAGCAAAATGTTTTTCACCTAAATCCATTTTGCATTGTTTTTCTTGATAAATTCATATTTGACAAAAAGCCAACTGTGTCCCAATTTAAAGCGTTACAAATAGCCATCACATCATTTAATATTTAAATGTAGCTATATGGTTTAATTAAAGATTGAATTCTTCATTTTTAACTTGTTCATTAAAAATTGGCCATGTGGAATATGCTTTTCTATGAAGTTGGTATTTATGTTTCCAATCTCCTTTTGCAGACTGCTAAACCTTAGGGGACTTTAATATTCTGTCAGAGACTGTTTCACACACAGTGAACAATTAAATGTTTTTATTTCATTACCTTTCAACTATCAGGCCCAATAGCACAAGATCCTGAAGGGCACCAATTATCTTTTCTTTCTTAGTATCTAGCATAATGCTTTGCAAATGGTAGGTGCTTAATGAGTGTTTACTAAAGTGAACTCCTAGGAGTCATTTTTAGCTTTCCCCATTCAAGCCATACCTTTTCTTGTATATGACATCAGATTTGCTTAGTCAATCTATATAATATATAATTCTTAAGTATTTACAGCTACTGGGCATGAGGCTAAATGCTGGGAATTTGAAGATACAAATGAATGGCCCTGCCTTTGTGTCCTTGGAATTTAACATAGCACCTAGCCCATTATAAGTGCTTAATAGATGTTTGGTGATTTGATGCCTTCAAGGAGATTAAAATATAGCAGAGAGACAACTTGTATATAAATAAGTATGTTCAAAATATATATGTGACATTAATGGAGGGAGAAACTAGTATTTGAGCAATCAGGAAAGGTCTCATTTAGTAGAGGCCATTTGATTTGAGTTTTGAAGAAAATTAGATAATTCTAATCAGAGAGGATAACAGTGCATTCTAGGTATTAATAAAAGTCCCCATAACTCCAAAATAAAAATGCTATATGTGAAAAACAATATAAAAAAAAACAGTTTAGATGGGCTGTCTGCAGGGTGAAGGAGACTCCTGTATAACAAGGCTAGAAAGCTTGGTGGTGCAACTTTGTGAAGGACTTTGAAAGCCAAATAGAAGATTTTAATTTGATCCTAGAAATAATAGGGAATTATTGGAACTTATTAAACAGGGAGAGTGACATGATCAGATCTACATTTTAGAAATATAACTTTGGTAGCTCTATGGAAAACAGAATAGAAAGACTTCTAATAAATTATCACAAATGTCTTGATATTCTCATTCTCCTCCTTCTCCTTCTTATTCTTTTTCTTCTCCTTCTCCTTTTCCTCCTACTCCTTCTCTTCCTCTATTCTCCTCTTCATCTATTTTTACCTTTTTCCTTCCCTCTCATTCCCTGCAAATCTTTCTTGCATTCAAAGTATCATTTAAAAAAAATTAGTTCCACTCAGGAGAATTATGATCATTATTACCTTAATCTTCTTTTTCAAGATTGTAATTAATTTGGATTCTTAAATTACTATTGTAAAGTGTTTTATATATCATCTTTTAATCTGGTTTGTATTCTTGCTAAGAATTGGAGAAAACCCGAAGTTGCTAGATATGGCAATTATCAGACAGCATCACAAAATGAATTCCCTTTACCTAAGTAGGGGTCATTCTGAATCAGCAGTGTACAATTAGATGCTTGACTTGGTACAACAAAGTTCAAAGTTAATATGGAAGCTAAAAGAAAGAATAAAAATAATTTTTAAAAAGAAAGAATAAAAATAATTTTATGTTATAAAATTAAAAATTTCTAAACCAAATAAGCTAGTAATGAAAAAATGGAAAGTGGATGGAAGAAAGTATACTAACACAGACTTTAACAATTTCCTAAGGAAATTTTACCAATGTAAATCAATAAACATAATGAAAAGGCCAAAAGAGTCTAAAAACTGCCTTAATCATCCATCACAATCTATTTGCAAAACTGGGAGATATGGCAACTAAAGGCAGTACTAGGTCATAATATAAAATTACTTGTAAAATCTTACAGAAAATATGATAAAGGATTATGAGTTTTAATTATGATTATTAGAGCTTCATTAAACAGTGAGAAGCAATGAAGAAAACCACTTTAAACAAAGTTTGGTGAAAGATCAAGAAAAGTGGACTAGAGAGCATTTAGTGGTGTAACTAGGGTGTGTGTGTGTGGGGAACAGACAAAAGGCGGGACCATGAATCTACTACATTTGGAAGCTAGCATCATAATAGTAGGTATTCTTCTAAAGGAAATAGAATTATCTCTGAAGAAAACAAAAATGGCAAAAGTAGCTGGTTTAGACCAATGATGTCCCTTGCAGAAAGTAAAACAATTCTCAAGATATATAAAGGAGAACAAGATACCAAAGATATGAGGGAGGGAATCTTGGAATGTCCAAAAAGCAAGAGAATGTCAATAACTACTGACCCATATCTTTCTCAACTACATAAAATTTTTATCAAAATAATCAACACACATATCCGAAGATCATTCTCAGCATGGACTTAAGAAAGGAGATAGCTAGGCTCTCAGAAGCAGTATTCCACAGTGGACTATATCTTTACTATCACATAGTTGATTGAAATGTGTAATAAATATAATATGCCACTAGGCTTATTATTTATTGTCTGTTGACCATTAATCAAACAAAAAACCTATTTCTTTTACTATAACATATTAGCTGAGGATAGCTCAGCACTTAGTCCACTTACCCATCAGGAAAGCAGAAGTATCGGGCACCTGGATTGTGCATCCAAATACTGAACAACCCTGTATCATACAATGTCAGAGTTGAAAGAGACCCGCGAAACTCACTTGTGCAATTAACACATGAACATTATTTCCCTCTACAATATATCTGACAAGTGGCTATCCAGCTCTTGCTTGAAGACCTGCAATGAAGGGAAATCCATTACCTTCTGAAGCTATTCATTCTATTTTTGGATACCTCTAATTATTAGAAAGTTTTCCTTACATCAAACTCAAATCTGCTTCTCTCAAACTTCCATTCATTGTTTTAATTCTGTCCTCTGAGACTAAGCAGGAAAAATCTACTCTTTCTTCCACAAGGTACTCCTTCAAATACTTGCCATCAGTTTTCATGTCTTTCCAAGTTTTCCTTTCTCCAGTCTGTACATCCTCAGTACTTTTAGTAATCCAATATGGAGAAGCCCCTATTATAGATAATAGTTTAATCAAACAATTATCAAGCATTTTATAAATTCCCAAATGACATGCCAAGTATTGAGCATCGAAATGCAAATAATGATGCAATCCCTTCTTAGAAGCAACTTACATCCCAATGGAGGATGCAACAAATAAAAATATATCCTCTATAAATATCAAGTTATTAAATACAAATATATGTGAGTTAAATATAATGTAGTTAGGGAGGGAGAGTACTAACAGTTGAGATCTGTATCTTTAAGAAAGAAGGGGACTCTGTGAGATATAGATAAGAAAGCATGGAAGATTGCCAATACAAAAATTTTGAGACTAGAGATGGAATGTCACATGGAATAATGTTGATCCTTAGAGTCGTGCACTTTATATATCTCTTAAGCATTTGCATGTCCCCCAGTAGAATGGGAGATTTAGGAAGATAAAGACTGAGAAAAAACAAAGGTTATTGTCTTATTATTTAGAAAATCACTGCTGCTGTTATATGGAACAATTTCAGTAGAATGGTGAGACTGGAAACCAAATTTCAAGTGACTGAGGAATGAATGAGTAATGAGGAAGTGGTGGCAGTGAGAGTAAATTCTTTTTTTCATGAAACTTAGTAATGATAAGGCAAGAAATTATATGATATATCAAAGGGATGGTAGGCTGAAAAAAGGCTTTTTTAATGCCCTGCTATGGATTTGATAGGAAATCAAGAGAAGATAAATAGGTCCACTAAGTAACAGTATACACTCAACTTAGGATAGTTATAGGAAAAAGACCTATTTTTTTTTTGCTTTAGGGAACTCCCCAATAAGGAAATTTTTTTCTATCAATTCAGGTCAGCATATTCTCAATATATATTCTTAAAGAGTATCTTAAACCACTGGGAGGTTGGGACTTATCTAGGGTTGCACAGTCAGTGTATTTTAGAGGTAACACTTGAATTTATCTATATGCCTTTCAGGCCCACTCACTGTTCACCATACCATGTTTCCTCCTTGGCATAGGAGCATGAAATTGTATTGCGCCTTGTAATTTTGCAATTTCTCCAGTGATGCTTGACAACTTGAGAGGAGATTAGAACTTTAGGAGTTGGGTGTATGCATTGGTGGGGGGAAGGGGAGAAGTGTATTCTTTATAGTTATCAATTGTCAAAGAAACTACAGTTAAGAGACTCTGAAACATTAATTAGTAGGAAGTCAAACATTTTTGAATTGTTGCTCACAACAAATTAGGTATGGAAATTAAACAAGAGAAGGAGAATAAGGAAGTTACAAAGGTCTTTTCATTCCAAATCCTCTCCCAGAATTAAGGGCCCATGTTTTTAAAACCAATATTCTGTTGCTGTGCTATGGCTGCAAGTCTCTGGGGGAGGGAGGGACCAAGCCAAATACCTAAAACTAAAAATGAGAAACAAGCAAAGGAGAGGCAATTGGTTGGGGTAGGGAGCCAGCAATATATAACCAAGAAGAAACTTCAAGGAACTCTAAACTAAAAGATGGCTGAGTGAAAAAAGATATTTCACTGTTATCCTTGAAATTCCAAGAGAAAAGAAGGAGGATCCCTGGAACATTAGGTGGATGTCTATGGATGAACTTGGCAGGTTGGACGACATGGGTGAGAATCATGTGGGATGAGTAGGTTGAATGAGTTGGTCTCTATATGAATGAAGGAAATATCAAAATTGATATTATCCTGGATTCAATTGGGTATTTTGAGTATCAGCCACTAGCATTCAGTTTAAATTGTCTGATCTTGTGACTTTGTGTTAACAAAAGACAACCTTGGTTTAGGTACCCAAATAGTGATTGTATAAAAATTTCTGGGGATCCTAGAAACATTGGGATAACAACTTATGAGGGAGATCCATGGCAGGGAAGTTTGGGAGTCTGTTATTGGTAATGTGATGCTAATGTAGGATCACAAATTTACTACTGAAAGTTAGAGATTATCTAGTTCAATCAACCCCCTTCATTTATCTAAAAGTATGATGAAACCCTTTCGTAAACTATGGTCCCTTGATTTTCACTGGAAAAAACACATCTTTTAATATGTCTGTCCTAGTCAGATGTCTCTGATCTCCTTGTCTGACAGAAAAAGTTATAAAGAAAAGTTCTGGTTACATAGCCCATTGATTCTTTTCAGTCCAAAATTGAACTTTGATCCCTCTAATTACTAGAAAAGCTTCCTAAACTTCCTACCTCCCCAAACTTTCCTTAGCTGCCAAAATGATCTTGCTCATTCACAAGTTTAATAGTTTTACTTTTTTGCTCCTTCCTCTTATCCCTCCATTGGACTATTCCCTATTGCTTACTAAGTAAAATATAAACTCTTTTATTGGCAGTCAAAATCCCATGTAGTCTATCTCTGTTCTACCTTGTTCAGCATTTTTTAACTCTCTTCTCTTCATATCAAACTTGACTATCTTTTCCCTTACCTCATCGTTTCTTCTCTTCTCTCTCTTGCTCAGAATGCACTTATTCTCCATTTCTACTCTCTTGCAATTCTTTTCTTCTTCCAAGACTCAGCTCAACTGCTCTCAGTAATCATTTCTTCTCTGAATATTTAATTACTCTTGGTTTTATATTTTGTGTGTATGAATCTTATTCTAATTTTTAAAAAATATTTTAACAAATATGCATTATCTTCCTAGATTGTATCTTATTCTAATTTTTAAAGAATAGTTTAAATATTCATTCTCCTTCTGGATTGTCACTCTTTTAAGTTTAGGTATTAAGACCTTAAAAAAAGAAAATCTTTGTAGTGATAGCAACATGGTCTAAATATATTAGAAGCTTAATAAACTTTTGCATTCTCTTGAATTAGTTTCAGACCTGAATATGGAAGAGAAAATATAGATAAGTCAAAAAGAAAATGCTGCTGCTATGAAATGGATATGGAGAAATTTAGGACCTGGAAATACTTGAGCAAATTGAGAAGTAGTTACTTTGCTAATTTGTTTTCAAAGTTATACAACCATAACATGTTAAAGCTATTTGTTCACTAATGCAGCCTTACTTTCCTCATTTATCAGATGAAGGAGGTGGACTAAATGGCCTCTGGGGTCACTTTAATCTTTAAATCTAAGACCCCATAATCATATGATTTCTTAATTTTGCAAATGATAAGGTCCAGTTAGGTAAAGGACCTTGTCCAAACTCACATAACAAATGAAAGGCCTAAGATTTGAATCCAGGTTTATCTAAATCCCAGTCACATGCACTTTCAAAATATTATGTTGCCTCTTGTCATCCTAATTAAATTGCAGAGTCCTTTAACATGCTCCAAATGATTTTCACCCCTTTACACTTCTTTCTAATAAAAGGTGTTAGATCTTTTTGGTAGTAGAAATAAATAAATATCAAGCTCATCAATAACTTCCTTATATCCTGCCCTCCCCAGCCCCTTAACAACAACAAAAGAATAAGGAAAGAAAAAGAGAGAAAACAAAAAGCAGATTTTGAATCTACATATTATTATTCATAGCTTTTTCCCTGATTCAGATACACAAATTCTCTGTTTCCCACCATTACAACAGTGCAGTAGCTTTTTCTTTGGGATCTACTTTGGAATTTCCTTCTTGCGGTTCTTTGGGATCTCTTTGGAAAATGGAGATTATGTTCATAACACAACTTTGAGGAAACAGATGTCATCTGATTTAATTTTTTCATCTTTTAGATTAAAAACAAACAAACAAACAAAAAACAACCCGAGGAGGTAAAGTGATTGCCCATATTATAATAGAATCTGTTTAAATTTAGGCCTTTGGACTCTAAATCAGAAATGCTCTTTCCATTACATCACCCTGATCCTTAGAGAGAAAATAATTATTGTGTTAATATGCTATGGAAAATATGCCATCAGAGAAACCAGTGTGCAGGTAAATAATTCAAATATATTTAAATATTTTGTCTGATTCAATACCAAAGTATTAAAAGATCTGGTTAAAAATATATGTTTAAAATTAATCAATGTAAAGGGCATCTCTAGTCAGCACAATTTTGACCTTTCAAGGTCTAAAACTGCTCTAAGACTTATGGGGAATTCTATCATTCTATTTGCTTTTTGGAGGCATGGTATACAAATTATTATTTTTTTTAATTTTTGTTGCTGTTATTATTAAGTATTGATTTTGTTTCTTCCTCCTTTCAGGGAAGAGCCTGGATCAGAGTAGCACTCATGGAAAAACATTTATCTGAATATATCTCCACAGCTCTGAGAGACTTCAAAACAACCAGGTTTAAAAGCCTTTTTAAAAAATCATTTTGGCATATTTTGTAGCTATGAGATAAAGTCTTAGCTTTAGGAATGAATTTAAGAGTTCTATTTCATTTCTGCAATCCCAGACTGCTTTATTTTCCCTGTTTTCATGCTTCCCCAGTACTTTCCCACATACTTACCTGTTCTCAGGAAAAAATGATCCTCTTTGGATAAACATAATTTCTATCTTTGAATATTTTCCCAAGCTTTACCTTGTGCTTGGAATGCTCTCCCTCTAGGTTCACCAAAATCATTCTCTTTATTCAAACTATTACTTATGAAGTTTTCCCTGATGAGTTTCCAGAGAGATACAGCAAAATTCCTCTATGTGTACAGTTCCCAAGTTTTCTTTTATACCACATCTCACAGTGTGCACTCATCTCTCTGCTTCTGCATAATGTTAATGCATCATTTTAAAAAATTGTAGTTAATTTACTTATTTCATTGTTTGCTCCTATAGTTTTTCTGTATTTATCTCATAAATTTGCAGGAGTCAGTGACTGTTTAATTTAATTAGTTTAATGGTTAAATAATCAAGTAATGGTACAAAGGCTCATTCTGTGCTAGGCAGAGGCAGGTGCTTTATATACATGGAACTGTGCATATAAATATATATATATATATATATATATATATACATAACACACACACGAATGTACACATACACAATATAAATATATATATACATACATATGTATATATACATATACACATGCATACATACTATATATATACATATATATATATAATTTTTACTTTTCTTCCTTCCTGTTGAAGAAGACAACGCAAAAATGCATAAATTTGAGAATACACAAAAATCTATAATGAATACATAAAATACACAAAAATGCACAAAGACCTAGGAATAGGAATTGTAAAAGAAAGTAAAATCCTATTGCTTCCTTAAGTGGAGTATCCTTCTTATAAGTCAATCCACTGATGATGGTATTATCCTGCGTCAGTGGTGTTAATAAGGAAATGGCAGCATGAAGAAGTAGAAACTTCCCCAGTGCCTTAAAGCAGAAACTGAATACTACTAAACTCCATTGTCTTGGCTCCCAAACTTTGGAAGACCCTTTTTCGAAGAAGTTGCCATGTTTGACATTCTAGAAAAGCTTGAGAGAAGCAGCTTTAAGATGCTAGGAAGTATATTAGTTTTTGGGTCATCCCAGATTTCATTTCTTTTCTTTTGGGGACATATATAATATAGCACTACGATATAGTAATATAATATGTGAGACTTTTGAGTTGCTGTAAAGAAAGCTAGGAAGAGACTCTTTCATGTATAACATATATTTTAATTAAGAAACAAAGAATTGATACTTTAAGAAAGTTATGTTGGGAAATAATTATTAATATATTCTTACTAAAATTATTAAAATCAGTGCTTTTAACCTAGGATATTTTCAAAAATAGATTTTAGAGAAAATGATACCTATCTATAAAAGAAATGGCCTTGTGGATTTATTTATATGTTTCTGTTATATAAAATGTTTGGATTTAAAGATCATTTAAAAATCATTACTAATAATTGAGTTAGTAAATTTGAATATCAAAACAAGTAAAATTGATCTTTTGAGCAAGAAATCCTTAAACCTTTGGTTCCATTGGTAGATTTCAAGGGGTCTGTGAATTTGGATGGGAAAAACAATTGCATCTTTTTTTCCCCACTGACTTTCAACTGAAATTCAGGATTTCCTTCAATTATTTAAAAATATTATTCCAAAAAAGGATCCAATGGCTTCACCAGATTGTCAAAGAGGTCCACAGCATGTTCTTCTTTTAAATTCTAAATTTGGAAAATGCCAAACCAAAGATTTTATCATAATGAAAACAAAATAAAATTTTTTTACATAGATAAATATATACTTACAATATGATTATCAATTCTATCACATGAGCAACATTTGAAGATACCATAAAGTATCTAGTAATGTGTTAGGGATTAGTAGATATTCATAAATGCTACCTTGACTTAAGGGATTGGACTGAGTGAAAATATTGTTCAGATAGGATATTATTAGAACAGTCTTTTAAATATTTACAGGGAAATGTTTGTTGCCCTGCTCTGAGGTGTGAGCCTTCCTTTTTGTTGTAAAGGAAATGATTCAGCTGTGATAAATCCCACAGAATGAAAGTACTTTCTTATACACTGTTCAAAGAAAACTGTTTCTGAGCAGTTTTTTGCATATATATTAATCAGTATTTTATTTCTGGAAGGTAGTCTGTAATCTTAGTTTTTGTGAGTCAGGTGAGCCAAGTTTCAAGGGAAAATTTTTCTCCCTGCAAAAATTGTTCATTGAAGTGGAAGACAGATGAGTTATATGGACAGTTATATCAGCCCCCTATCTCCCTGAGCTGTACAATTGCAAAACAAAATAAAAGCCAAAAGGCTCATTATGGGTTTCAAGGTGAAGCTAAACTAAATAATCTCTGATTGAAAAAAACAGTACTAAAAGGGAAAAAATCACTTGGAAGAATAGATTTGATAAATGTAGAACCTAAAACAGAATATTGGAAATAGTAATAATCCTTACCTTTGGCTTGTTTGTTGCCCCACCAACAAAAGCTGTGTAGATAGAGGTGAGAAACAAACGCACTGGTCTTCTAGCCTGAGAGCACCTAAATCAAGTGGATTTCTTCTTGTTCTGCCCTTCACAGATAAAGAGTAATGAAATCCTAAAAAGTGGTGATCCAGGAGTTCACCCCAGTGCAGGAGGAGGAGCTTCATGAGCCAAGGTGGGCAAGCTGGAGAGCGCTGACCAGTGAGAATCCTAGAGGGGACTAGGAAGGGAGGGGATAAAGTAAGGCTCCTTCTTGGGAGGCTGCATATGCCTATTGCTGCAGAGCAGGAGAGCAGTTCATTGGACCTCTTTGCTAGGATGGAGCATGGGGAAGAAATGTAATAAAATCTCAAGGAATTTCATTTTGGGGGAGAGGGGCTTGTTTGGCTTTGGCTGCCTCTGGAAAATGGCCACAGCTGGCAATTGACAGGGAAATCTAGAATCTGAAGCTGAAAAAAATGGGGAATTGTATATTTGTAGGTACCAGGGAAGAACAGTGAGTCTCCAAGGGAACAATTTTCCGAAAGCAAAGGTTTGGACATGTCCTCTCCTTGATCAATAAACTAGAACAGTTCTCTGCTATTTCTGGGATTATGTGTAAACTCCACTATTTGGTATTCAAATTCCACGAGCTACCTCTTCTTTTCCTACCTTTCCAGCCCTCTTCAACATTATTTCCCTTTCCACAGTCTGCAATTCAGCCATAAGGATCTTCCAACTGTTCCTTAAATATGTAACTCAAAGTCAATCAAGAAGAATTTGTTAAACCCCCACTATGTCTCAGGCATTGTGCTACTTGATGTAGATACTGAGACAATCAAAAACAGTTCTTGCCCTTAGGGATCTTATATTCTATCTTGGATTCCTGGTTTCTTTGAAGTTTCCCCTCACAGGCTGCCTTCTGCATGAAGCCTTTCTAGGTCTCTTGAGGTTTCCCATTAAGGTTAAGTTGTATCTGTTTTGTGTCCTTTAAAATATGTACATATTGTCTCACATGATAGAATGTAAGGTCCTACCAGGAGAACAACTTATGCAATAATAGAAATGTTGCAAAGGCAAATAAAGGTGAAAAATTTAAGAACCCTGATCAACACAATAACCATATTTCCCAAGCGCTAGAGAGAAAGATGAGGCATTCAGTAGATATAGAATGAGGCAGACAATTTTTTTTTAATCATGGTCAACATAAGACTGTGTTTGTTGGATTCTTCATGTTTATTTTTTTAATTTATTTTTTTTTTTTTGCTGGAGCAATTGGGGCTAAGTGACTTGCCCAGGGTCACACAGCCAGAAAGTGTTGTGTCTGAGGCCAGATTTGAACTCAAGGTCTTCCTGACTTCAAGGCTGGTGTTCTATCTACTACACCAACTAGCTGCCCCACTCTTCATATTTATTACAAGGATTTTATTTTTATTTTGCAATGAGGGGAGAAGTGAGAGGATTTAAGAAATACTTGTTAATTAGGGGGAAAAATAAAAAGTTAGATTAAAAAGAACTTCTTGGGGGAGCTTATCTTTAGTTTTTGTATCTCTAGCCCTTAGAACTCTGTCTGGCTTGTAAGTGCTTAATAAATGCTTGTTGATTGATCCAGTTATATTCTGAGGAGTTCAACTGGGGAAATAAGTGAGAAATTGAACTTTTTCCCTCATCATCTCCTCCCCCAAGTACATCATAACTTATTCCTCCTTCCCTTGCCTCTCACTGACTGACAAATTAGAAATTAAAGCTGGAGAATCCAAAAGATTGGAAATTTTTAAATGGATTAAAGAAGTTTTTAGCTATAAAAATTTGGATGAGCAAGCATGAGAAAGACATATTAAGGCTATAAGGTACTGACAATTGATTATTTTTTAGGCTTATGGCCATCTATCCTTCTAATTTACTTTGTCAACCATGACAAGTACATCCTATCTAAAAGTGAACAAGTATTTGCTTTCAAAGGAGTGTGTGCCTTGTTCAAGACACTTATAATCAGGGACAAAGGGAAGAGAATTTAACAGTAATACTTCAGAATTTTTTGAATTGTTATGGAAAAAAAATTAATTGGTTCATGCCATTTATAATTTTTGTAAAATTGAGCAGAAACAAATCACCAAAATGTTTCAATAGCTAGAATTCTTGTGGTCTATACTTGCAGAAAAGTGTTCTTATATTTGAGATAAGACATTAAAAAGTAATCTGTATAGGCTTATAGAAGTTAGTCATGGAATGATTTCTTTGGTTTGTTTTGCATATGTGATGTTTTTTGTATAAAGAATGGCCATTGACAATTGTACCAAAGTAGAATGGAAATTACTTCACAAATTATAATTTTAGAGGGTTATCTGAGGGCGCTGCAAACATAAATGATTTATCCATAGTCTTAGAATTTGTATCTCTGATGCAGGTCTTGAAACTGGCCTTCTTGATTTTAAGGCCAGGTCTCTACTCTATTTACCACACTTGATATCTCTTCATGGAATAAAGGAGATAAATTATAAATAATTTTATGACTGAAGAAAAGACATGGTGGGTGGAATATGAAAATTAGAATCCATCTGAGTAATGAAAATATATTTATGTGCTTTGAGTCAGCATGTGCTTCAGATCTAAAGATGTTGCCCAAGTGCTTCTGAGTTTAAAACTGCTCACATTCTGATAAATTCTGATACTGGGGGAGAGATGTGATTCTCAGTAGGAAAAAAAATCAAATGATGACTCAGAATTTAGCAGCTTGTCATAATTCATATTTTAATAGTTTTATTCTCAGCTTATATGTTAGAAATAATAATAAATATTCACTGAAGCCCCATGATTAGGACAGTTCCTTGTCAACTGCATAACTTCATAAATACTTATTGGATTTGGAAGTGTCAGGGATAAGCCCTGGATTGTGGACATTACTCTTTTAGTCAACATTAGTGAGAAATCAGTTTAGTCATCTGGGCAGACCACCTATAAAGAGCAAATGGTCCATAGTATGTCTGCCACTTATGGAGAATTAGAAACTACCATTAATTTAGTAGAAAATCTTTCTTTTTTTCTGCCAGCAATCCTTTGGTTAACTAACTAAATTCCACAGACCAACTATATTGCATAGGTGATTTTTAAAGGTTTAAAAATGGCAATATGAAGTAATAAGTAGAGAGGTGATCTTGAAGGAGAAAAGAGCCCTAGCTCTTTTATATATATATATATATAGTCCCTCTGTGTATGCACATATATCTACATATACATACACAATACATATACATAAGCTTCATGATGCTGAGCAAATTGTCTAATGTCTCAGTGCTTTAGGCAGCCCTGAGATCAGAAGTGGTAGAAAACATGTTGACCTACATTGGCAGAGTTTTCACACTGGGTATTCCCTAAAATGGTAAAGCCAGAGGGTTAGTCATTACCCTATCCCTGTGCTTCAAAAGTTCTCTAAAGGACTGATGATAAAAATATTTAAAAAGAAAGGAAAATACCTGTATAATAGGAAGATGGGTAGGTTTAGCTATCAAGTTCCTTATAGTTTTTAGTTATGATTATTGAACAAATTCAGTTGGGACACTAGCCCTACAACTATAACCTAGTTCACTTAATGGATATGTGACCTCAATTGCATGAGTATAGATGACTTCTGATCTTAGGTAATTCTTGCTTATGTATTTTTTAAAAAAGAGTTAATGATTAATTTATAACCTTAATTTTGACTATTACCCCTGAAAGTAATGATTTCACTGACAACTCGCAATACAAGAAAAAGGAGAAACTTAGCCTGGATAGATAGATAGATAGACAGACAGACAGACACAACACACACATATATTTATATATGTATATACATTTATATATATGTATATATGCATATATGGATTGTGTATATATTAATGTGCTAACTGAGCTAAATCCACCAGGAATTGATAAGATGATCAACAGAGTGAATAGATGAGAAGCAGGAAAGAACATTCAGGGTATGGGAGATAATGATGATCAGCAATGAGTTGGAGGAGTTCTTAGACTGGTGAGAGGAAAAGGAGGCTATAAGTGGGATACAGAAGCAAAAGGAGAGTACTCAGGAGGAGCAAGTGAACCTCTCAGTAGCTTTTGCCACAGCTGACAAAGAATATAAGGATTAAAGAGAAGCCAAAGGATTGAACAATTAGGACATTGTTGACAGGTTCAGTTGCATAGTAGGATTGGAGTGTAGGCTATAAGAACTTGAAAAGTGAGTAAGTAAAGAGGAAAGACAGGCAGTGAATACAGACAGCTTTCTGGAAGTTTGGCATTGAAAGTGAAGCTAGCTCAAAGATGAATAAAACCCAAATGATTTTAGTCCTTTAGGGATCAAAGGTGTTTAAATGAGCTTTCATGATGTTGTTCAAAATGGGATCCATAGGAGAGCTTCATGAAATTCTAGTAAGTTTCAGTTGTAGTATAGTCTGGTCCCCATCACTGATTTCTTTAGTTATGGGAATTCCTGGTAAGGAAATTCTCTAAAATTGCAACTGCTCTTCACCTGGTGGTCTGAAAAAGTTGCCTGGGCACTAAAACTTTGGGATCCTATATCCTGTATCAGAGAAGGAATTTGAACTTGGATCTTTCTAACTCCAGCTCCAGCACTCATACTTATACATATTTCCACTGTAGGTATCTTTTATCAATGAGCCAAGTATACTTGTAAATACAGTTTCTTCTTAGAGTCTTTACTTTTACCTTAAATGTCAAAATAGCAAGAAAAAAAATAGCCCCTCTCCAGACTTCTTCCTGATCAGAGTGAGGACTTTTGTATATATTTGTTTTTTAACTAAAAAAAATAAAGGAAAGGGTTAATTTACCATTGGAATTAATTTACTTTATAGTTTTTTTTAAACTTGAAGACAATTCTTTTGTAATATCCTTTGGAATGTATTTTTGAAGTTCACTATGTTATTTTGGCTAGGTTCTTATTATAGAAATATTTTCTTTAGGACAAAGAAATATTTTTCACGAAAGAAGGGAATGTCTTGAAGTACATATTTGAATATTATTTGAATTAGTCAACCTGGATTCTTATTCTTCTCTCATTTATTGTATATTTTTATTGACATGACCATATCTCATATATGCATCATTTTTTCCACAAGGAAAAAAATGGGAATGATAATATTTGCTTGTAATCATATGAAATCCTTTGAAATTGTTGGTAATAGGAATCCAGTTTCTTGTACAAAAATATTGACACCCTAGATGTGATTAAAACATCAAAGATTAAGGCACAATCAATGACTTCCAAAAGAAGTTAAAAGCACATAGAATTTATTAGAATCTGAGCATCAAAGCAAAACTTTATCAATAACTACCTGGAGGACCTTGTAGAATCAGTCAATAAATATTTGCTAAAATTCTGTGAGAGTGTGCTATGTTATGCAGACAAAAGTGAGATAGTTCATGGCTTCATAGAGTTTATAGTATCGTTAGAAGAGATGCATTGTGGATTTTTGTTTGTGTATATGTAAAATCATGTAATTTTGGAAGGAAGGCACTAGCAGGTAGTGAGATTAGGAAAATCTTGATGTGACACATGAGCTGAGTCTTGAGGGAAATTAGGAATTCTGACAGATTCAGGCAAGGAATTATGGTAAATTTTGGTGAAGATCTTTTATGTATGATGGACCCCATTAAAAGTGTCTGGGGAAGCCTATGGACCCTTTCTCAGAATAATGGCTATAGATACCCCCCCCCAAAAAAAATACCTTCCTTTGCAAAGAAAACCATCTATATTGAAACCAGTAAAATAATAATAATAATTCTCATTGCTCTGCAGAAGATGACATTGACACCTTTTCCCTTAGATTAGCAGTATACTTTAAGGCTTCCTTTAGGAATACACAGCATTTACATAGCCCCTTAAGGTTTGCAAAGTGCTTTACATATTATCTCATTTGATCCTCACAATAACCTTTTAAGATTAGTGCTATTCTTACTCCCTTTTGCAAATGAGGAAACTGTGACGGTTAAGGACTTGGATAGGATCACACATCTAGTAAGGGCTTCCTTCCTGAAAATGTATTGCCTTAACTTACAGAAAGTAAGTAATTGTCTTTTATTTTTCTCTCTGCCTTTTGTTTATTTAAAATTATATATTGTTTATAATATTAATAAATTATTCTTTTCTACTTCCCTGCTTGGATTTAAAATTAGTTTGATGTATGCTGAAAAAATAAGCAAGGCAGATGCTACTCTTAAATAGATTTAGGGGAATTTTCTTATAAAAATAAATTATCTTCTTCATTGCCTGTATTAATGTAAATATTAATTTAAAACCATTAATGATAGTTCATTAGATTAAATTAGTTGTATCTTGGTTTATTAGTATTGTTTTACTACAAGGTTCCTATCTATTATCATCTCATTAATAAAGCTTTACCAAAGTCCTATTCAGCTACCTCATCATGACATAAAGGTGACTTTGATTCTTGAAGGTGATGTTAACCAAACATAGTTTCTGACCTGTGCTACCAAGTGAGAAAAGACTGCTGGTCTGCTTCTTATGATAAAAATATGCATATGTCATCAGAGAATCAGCCTAATTAAATACAGAGAAGTTCATTACCAGAAGGCTGGCCAGTAGGTTAAGGTTAATTTCTTGGGAAACAGCTTAATTTTATAGAACACAGCCAGCTGAAGCATGGAAGATTTTAAGAGAAAATACATATTATATCCACATAGGAAAAAGATAATAGATTTTTGGATGCATTAACATGATAGGTTAAAATTTCCTAAATTCTCCTATTATACAAGGTGCTTTAGAGAGCCACATCTCAGCTTTTCAGAAATATTCTTCTTAACATTAATGAAAAAATGGAGCCCTGACTGAATTTAGATGAAAATGGTTTCCTTATTCAGATTTGGTAGTGACATTGACCTGTAAACTTTTTTTCATGCTAAAGATGAAAGATGTCATTCTTTACTCTGACATCTCATCTACTCTATCAACACTACAGTGTTGAAGGTTACAATATTTTGCAAAAATTAGGCTTTCCAGAATTTTGTTTTACTTTGTTTTTTAGTATTTTCAAAAAAATTCATCCACAGAAAATATAAACATTCATCTGTGTTTATTCTGAGACCCAAGAAAACTCATACTTAAATAAATATTTTAATTGCTTCTTTTAAACTTTTTTTCATGTATCTGTAATCTAAGAACTTGAATATGCAAGCTGATATAATATAAGAATAATATAGTATCTAGTAGGATGTAGGTATAAATTATGGACCTAACAGTCTATAAAAATTTGGTAAACTCCTATGAATGGAAGAACTTCATAGATTAAATTAGCATTTTTGCATAATTGAAAAATATGAATGACTCCAGGTCCATTAGTAATTTTTTAAAAATATGTATAAATAGTTTTTCATATATCTTACAAAGTTTAGTATTGATTTTATATAAGTAAATCATATAAGGAATTCCAGTTTTTACTGAGTCCATTGTTTTTATATCAAATTTGTTTGCTTTTAATGAGTCTACACATTCAATCATTTCATTTTTTCCCAGGAGATTTTATGAAGATGGAGCAATTGTCTTAGGTGAAGAAGCAAATATGCTTGCTGGCATGTTGCTTGGACTCAATGCTATTGATTTCAGGTATTCTGGCAAGTTCTGTGTAGGTTATAATACTCTCCCATATGTTTGTTTCCACCTTAATGGGTTTTACTTTTATTTTATTGTTTTTAGTCTATATATATGCAAAAGGATTTATGTTGTAAGTTTTTTTGGTTGGTTGGTATTTTGGGGATGGGTGAAGAGGATCTGGACTTGTGATTTCATCAATGTAGAGAACTCCTTGTGTGGAAATAATGACAAATAAATAACATTTATGTAATGCTATTCTCTGCCAGGAACTGGTGCTTAATAAATATTTATAGATTGATCATTATTATCTCATTTGATCCTCACAATGACCCTGCAGAATAGATGCTGTTATCATCTCCATTTGACAGATGAGAAAACTGAGGAAAAATAGGTTAAGTGACTTACCTACAATCACACAGGTATTAAGTATATGAAGTTAACTTTAAGCTCAGGTATTCATGATTCTGGGGCCAGCACACTATCCATTGTGTCGCCTGATTTCCCCAAATTGGTGAGAATTCCATCCACCAGTACAGACCAGCAATTATTCAGTAATTTGGAGGCACCAAGTGCTTAAATGACTAGCATATGGTAATACAGAATCATCCTTATAATACACCTAGTCCTCTATAGGTTTTGCTCTGCTGCCTCTCATTACAAGTTTAGATCCTGATATTTGATTAACATTCTGATTTTTCTTTTTGGTTCCAAGCCTTGATAGAAAAAAAATCTAAAAATGGTTTGTTTTCAGAAGGAGGTTTGTGTCAAATGAAATGTAAGGAGCTGACCAGTGGTTGGTATCTGGCACTTAAGTAGCGAATGCACCAGTTGTTAGAGTTCTCATACCAAGCACAGGAGTATGATCTGATTCCATCTGCTTAGATGGGAATATTGCCCTTAGAGGAGCTTTTCATGAATGGGGTGTGGGAGGTGGGGAAGAGAAAATGTCTTTAATGTAGAAAGAGATGGGTTTGAGTGGCTTCTATACTGATAAGACCCAAATTCCAACATTGTTTTATACCTTCTGGGTTTTGTTTTTGTTTTATTCTTAAGGTTATACATTATTTTTGGAAATTGCCTCTCACTTTGATCAAGTGCATTTGGTTAGATTTTTTAGATCAGAAATTCCAAAAAGTAGTGTACTAACATATTACTGAAAGGGGCAATGTGATATAATGGATAGAGAACTAGACTTGAAGTAGGGAAGACCTGAGTTCAAAGCTCACCTCTTACATTTTCAAGCTATGTGATTGTGTGTAAGTTAATAACCTTCTGAATCTTGGACAAAGCTCTCTAAGTCAATAGACAGTGGTATCCACCTTGGTGGAGAGAGTTCAACAAAATCACAAGAACTTGATATGTTGACTTACTATTATAATTAGTTCTAAAGGCAGCATTATTTTTATTTAGCTTTTACCATACATGGTCTTTATCTTGAGATGTAATGAAATTAAAAGATTGTAAAGAAGTTATTCCCTCATTCTTCTAAAATTTCAGAATGCCATAGAAATTGTACAGTTAAAAAAATCCAGATCATGTTAGTGAAGTGTATGTGAAGATTAAGTGAGAAAAAAAATCTAAGGATTTGAATTTTTAAAAATGATAACTCATGCTTACAGCATTTCCTTTAATAAGAAAGTGAGAGAAACATTCATTGAAGTAAGCATAATCTTTTAAATTAATTCCCAACCTCTAAATTCATAAAAATGAGTGCTTTTTGAACTTTAGTAGTTTAGAATGGTGAATTCATTTAGACTGAATATAATACTGATGTGGCTAGGGTTGTAGGATTGATATTTTTGAGAATATGGTTTCATACAAATACAATCATTACCATTGGCTAGTTATCTCTTTAATGTGTGCCATTGATCACACGAGAAACCTAGCCAAAAAAAATATGGATTAAAAAAAAACAGATTGCTATGGGTTATCCTACAAGCAATTAAAGTTCATGTGTCATATATTGGCAAAATCATCTTTGTAAAGAAAAGAGTGACTATATGCAGACTGTATTCCATTCTTATGCTCTTTCTTAAGAAGTTCATTTCAAGTGAGAAAACACACTAAATTGAATGAATAAAATGTTTAGAGAATTATGAGTTGTAGGGTAATAAAAAATTTATTTTTCTTTGAAAGTACAGCTCATGAACTTTTAACAGTTTGAATAGCTTGCTTGCAAGAGTATTAATAATTTTCTTTTCCATGATCTTTATTACTAAAGGTAATTTCCATAACTTTTACATCTTTAAACTAAAAGATTTTCTTTATTCTTGTCATTTTTGTGATGATCATTTTAACCAAAACTTTGGGATATAGAATCATGTGATTTTGGAAGCAGCACAGTAACTTAGAAATCAGAATAGTATCTTTAAAGGTCATGTAGTTAAGGTTAAATAACTTGTTGAAGGTCATATAGACAGTAAATGGCAGTTAGATTCAATGATCATTCATCATGTGTCTATCCATTTTAAGTATTATTTCTTTTAAAGTATTATATTTTTTAAAACATTCTAAACTAAGATGGGTACTATGGTATAGCAGATAGAGAAGCTGCTTTTGGTATCAGGAAATTCCTATCTCTACTATATACCATCTTTGCTATCATAAGAAAGTCATTTAGCTTCTCAGGGTCCCAAACAGCTCTTGGGATTTTAGTTGTTCATAAGATTCCAGTTTTCATTGGTGGGAATCATTTCCTAACCAGAAGGTCCCCACCTTGATGAGATATCAGGTCTAGTTCAAAAACAAACTTTTAAATCAAGTCTTAATTTATGTAGACAGTGTTGGGTAGATTAATTCCTCAAAAATAATAACTTTCTTCAAAATATCTTACTTTTATTTAAGATTAAAGTAAGCCTATGCAATTTGTAGAAAGATTTATGTAAAGAGACTATATCAGCAATCTTATAGGAAAAAAAATTCAAAATCTAATGAAAGAAAGAAGAAAAGATAGCTCTAAATCAAAAGAATACTTCTGGGACTTGATTGTTTTTCAATAAAGTACTTTTATGCTCTACAATCCATCACTGTGTAAAATGTCTCCTCAATAGAATTTAGAAGTGTTTCTTTTGAAATTTTAGTTGGCAATCACTGAAGATGACTTAATGCAAACTTTATTTTACCACCAATTTAATGACAAAATCAACTTATCAATAGAGCTAAACTTCCTCTTTTAATTTTTTTAATGAAAAACACTTATTGATTTTTTTTTCTATTATCTTAGCTTCTGCCTGAAGGGAGAGGGTTTGGATGGCAACTTCCCAGCTGTCATAGATTATACACCATATTTGAAATTCACCCAAAGGTATTTCATTTTTCCAACTATTTTGCTGTAACAAAAACTTCTTGTATATTTGCATACTCATTTTTGTTTCTTAAAATTTATGTTAATCTAATAACTTTTCAACTGCCTTTGGAGTTAAGAAACTCATTGTTAAGAAACTGTGAAGATCTGTATTTCCTTCCTTTGTGAAATTACAATAATTAAATAGCTGTTATAGACTGATCTCAAATAGATCATTAATTCATTAAATTCATTATTAATTGTTAATTCATTAAAATCAATTAATCCAAATTTTCCTTACTGAAAAGTATACTTGTAACCAGCATAGTACTGTTAAAAATATCACAATGAAAAGACAGAATTAAATAAACTCTGAGAATGATCAAAGGGTCATAGATATTGGATTGGGAAAAACTATAGATATTGTCAAGTCTAACCCTTCCATTGCAGATGAAGAAACTGACTAGTAGACCTTGAGCCAATCGACAAGCATTTATTAAGCACTTATTGTATGCCAAGGATTGTGCTAAACGCTGGAAAGCATAAAGAAAGGCAAAAATGTTATCCATGCCTGAAATAATTTCTGTTCTATTGGTTTGACCAGGGTTCCCCACCTTCAAAGTGTTGGAAACAAATTTTGTTGACTTCAACTCCATCATTCTAGTGTGGTGTCACTGATGTCACAAATCAAAATCACTAGTTCAAAGAGGGATTATGTACACCTGATAGATGGGGTAGGGGATTTGAATCATGATATAATAGTGATAACATAGGAAGAACATACATTTATCAGCACAACAAAAAAAAAGAGTATCTTTCATTTGAATATAAACTCCTTAGGGATGAGGGCCACAGAGTCCATAAAACATATCTAATTTCCTCATTTGTTTTCTTTTGGATAATAAGTTTCCAGTTAAACATTATGCAAATGATTAATGGAGATTCTTACTATTCTTCCTATAATAATGTCTGACTATTGATGTTGGTAAATATTATCTATTAACTAGCACTGTGGTATTCTAAAGTACTAATGTTAAAAACATATTCCTTGAATTTTTTCCTTCCAGGATAATGTCATATTTCTTAGAAGTTATCATTAGATACATGAATTCATTTAACTGTAATGAAAGAAGAGTGCATGAGAGTAATTGGAACTTTGCTTAGAGCAATTACTATAATTGGTACAAGCCCAGCTATCTCATGACAGAACCACATTATTGAATTAATGTATTTAAGAACAGGAAATAGGTATTGGCTTCATTTGCTTTCATGTGCCAATTGAAAGTCATCTTATTTCCTTCCAGTATTGTACTACTTCCTGTCCCAATTGTTCATAGACACTGAGAATGGACAACATTGTTTCTTTAATATGGTAAAATTCTTCCAGGTATACATGGCCTTATTTATGTTCATCCAAAGCTTTAGAACTTCTTCCCACTAGGACTTTAGATCAAATTTCCAAAGATGAGAAGATTGATTTGACTTGGGCTCAGAAAGATGCATTGCTATCAAATTAATTGTTCAGTTAACATTAAATTAATATTAAAGCTAAATGTTATGGATGTTTTTATTTCAAAAGTTAATTTTTATTCAAATGTTTCATATAAATGATATTTATTTTTTGTAATGTTTTGTATTTGTAGTTCTGATAGTATCAGCAGTGATGAAGAAGAATTAAGGACTTTGGGAAGCAGTGGTAGTGAAAGTAGCACTCCAGAGAATATTGGTCCTCCTTTTATCATGGATGAAAATAGTTGGTACAACAAGTGTAAGAGAGTTAAGCAGAAGTATCAACTTACCCTGGAACAAAAGGTACTTAGTCAAGTTATCAGAAATTAATTTGATCCTTACCTCAGTCTAAACTTATTTTAATAATATTTTTCCTGATTACATGTAAACATTTTAATATTCTGCTTTTTAATTTTTGAGTTCCAAATTATCTTCTTCCCTTCCTTCTTTCACCCATCCCTGAGACAGCAAGCAATTTGCTATAGGCTATACATATGCAATCATGCAAAACATTCCCATACTGGTCTTTTTGTGAAAGAGACTACAAACCAAAAAAATTCAAGAAAAAAGAAATTGAAAAATAGTATTTTAGATCTACATTCAGAATCCTTCATTCTTTCTCTGGGGGTAGGTAGCATTTTTCATTATAAGTACATTGGAATTTTCTAGGGACATTGAGAGTAGCCAAGTAATTCACAGTTGATTATTATACAGTTCTGCTGTATACAGCTGTGTACACAGTACAATGTTATCTTGGTTCTGCTCACTTCACTTTGCATCATTTCATGTAAGTCTTTTCAGGTTTTTCTGAAAGCATCCTATTCATCATTTCTTATAATACAATAGTCTTCCATCACAATTATATACCACAACTTGTTCAGCCATTCCCCAATTGATAAGCATCTTCTCAATTTCTAATTCTTTGCCACCACAAAAAAAAGAGATACTATAAGTATTTTTGTACATACAAGTCCCTTTCCTTTTTCTTTGATCTCTTTGGAATACAGACCCGTATGACTGGCTCAAAGGGTATGCACAATTTAATAGCCATTTGGGTATTGTTGCAAATTGCTGTTCAGAGTGATTGCATCAGTTCACAACTCCACCAGCAGTGTATTGATATTTCTCACATCCCCTCTAACATTTGTCATTTTCCTTTTCTGTTATATTAGCAAATTTGATTTGTATGAAGTGTTAATCTCAGAGTTGTTTTAATTTGCATTTCTCTAATCAATAATGATTTAGAGTCTTCACATGACTATAAATAGCTTTGATTTCTTCATCTGAAAACTGCCTGTTCATATTATTTGACCATTTGTCAATTGGACAATTACTTTCATTTTTATAAATTTGACTAAATTCTCTATATATTTGAGAAACAATGACTTTATCAGAGAAACTTGGTGTAAAAGTTTTCCCTACCTTTCTGCTTTCTTTCTAGTCTTAGTTTTACTTGTGCAAAGTCCTTCAGGCTCATTGTAAACTCATACTATATTATTTCAGCATTGTTGTTGTTGTTCAGTTGTTTTCAGTCACGTACAACTTTTTGTGACCTCATTTGGGGTTTTCTTGGCAAAAATAATGAAGTGGTTTATCAATTCCTCCTCTAGCTCTTTTTATAGATGAGGAAACTAAGGCAAACAAGGTTAAGTGACTTGCCTGGGACTACTTGATTAGTAAGTGTCTAGGGCTGGATTTGACTTCAGGTCTTCTATCTCCATGTCTAACACTATTTCTGTTGCACTAGCTAGCTGTTATAATTTCTGTAGTACTTGCTTAAAAGAGACGTTTAAAAATTATCTTTTAATTTCTATCTTTTGGTATTCTTTTTATTCCTTCTAATTAAGAATATAGGGGTTCACACAACATAACATTTTCATGCTCTCTATTGATGTTTGCTTGCATTATGTTTCCCTTCTCAGATTTTTTTTCTTGTAGATCCGATTTTTCTTGCACAGCAAGATAACTGTAAAAATATGTATACACATATTTGATTTGTCAAGTATTTTAACATAATTAATATGTAGTGGACTTCCTGCCATCTAGGGGAGGAGTGGGAGCTAGGGGGGAAAAATTTGTAACAGAAAGTTTTGCAAGGATCAATGTTGAAAAATTACCCATACATATGTTTTGCAAGTAAAAAGCTTTAATAAAATGAAAAAAAAGAATATAGGGGTTCATCACTACATTAATTAGACTTATTGTTTGACATTTCCTAACTCAGTGCCATAATTCAATACCCTAATTTTCTTTTCTTCCACATTTTGTTTATTAATATTCATAGGACATAGAATCTAAAAAAGATCTTTAAGATCATCTAGCCCATTCTCCTTATTTTACTGATGTAGAAGCTGACCTTTGAGTTCTGTGAACTCAAATGGCATCTCTAATGTTAAACTAATGGCTTTTTTTCCACTCATGTGTTTGTGGTTTTAACTTGTTAGTATATGTGACATTCATTGGATTTAGATAAAGCAGTAAAATTATATAACTACTTTTCTCACACAGTGAAGTATGTGTACCTATTGATTATTTTCAATTTATTTAATTTTTTAAAAACATTTTATTGATGTCTTTTGTTTTTAAATAGCCTGAATTTCTCCTGTATCCTCACTTCCTAGAGAGTCATTTCATATAACAAAGAATGTTTTTTAAAAAAAGAAAAAAGAGAAAAAACAATCAGTGAAACCAAATGATACAGAAAAAACTCTGAAAATATGAACAGTATTCTGCAATCTTCAAAGGAGAAAAGAGTCATCTTTTTAAATCCTTTCTCTAGCATCAGACTTTGTGATTTTTTTGGTAAATTACTTATTTCTTTTGTTTTTATCCATTTGCATTATTATTTTCTTGGCTCTGCTTTCCTCACTCTAATTAATGCAGGCGATTCTGTATTTCTTTGTATTTGTCATATTCATCATTTGTTTTAATTTAGGAATATTATATTCATTATTGCAGTTTGTTTAACTGTTCTACAATTGATGGACATTTGCTTTGTTTCTAGGTATTTGCTATCACTTGAAGTGGATACTACTATAAATATTATATACATAGATACTTTTTTAAAAATCGATGACAGTTGATGTATTTATTGAAAAGCTTTTCTACTAATGTTCTATTTTGGTGCCTCCTTGTAGGTGTGGAGGTGAGCATTAGTTCTCTCATGTTATAACAGTGAAGTTCAAGATCTGACAGGTAATTCTAAGCCAGAAACACTTCCGATCTAGATCCTTACCTGGTGATGAATTATTTTCCCTCTTGTTAAAACACTAGACTCCTAATATTAAAGTATTTCATCACCAGAGGTCTGGCCACTAGGCAATGACTTATTTTGGCCATTGCAACTCCCTTATGCTTAGCATAGTACCTGGCACGTAGTAAAAGCTTTGACTTGCAGCAGTAGAAGAAGTCTACATATACAATATGTTCAGTGATACTCTCAGCACAGACAGACATATGAAATTAAGAGAAAATGATTGTCATTCCCTTGTGTGGTAGGATAAAGTATAGTTTCACATGTCCCAATTTTTTCCCCTTCTCTAGACTTCTGTTCTCATTCATAAATTAAACTTATTTTGGGGGTCACTCAAAAGAGATATTTTAAAAAATGATAATAGTGTTTGCTGATGGCAGGGTTCTTCCACAGGGAAGACTATGAGAAGACAAGATAAGAGAGTTTGGTGGAAACAGTTATATATCTTTTGTCCTGGATCCTATTGGCAGCTTTCTCAGGTTCTTAGCATTCTCATACACTGTTTTTTTTTCCTTTGTTCTTTGTAAATATCTCTCTAAGGACCTAGAAAAACCCATGTTGGGCTCTTTCTTAACACAAACTTTCTTGGGCCATATAATATCAGGTAGTTAATATATTTTCCAAATTAGTTTAAAATAGTAATAATGATGACAAAAGTTGATATTGCTATAACACCTTGAAATTTGGAAAGTGTCCCAAAAATTTCAATACAGTATCAAGCTTAACATCTTTAAATGGCCCTAAGCCTTCTGGGAAACTCCTTATTATGTGTGACACAAAACAACTCTGCAAATTAGGTACTCTTGGTATTATTATCCTCATTTTATAGATGAACAAATTGAGGTTCAGAGGGCTTAAGTGATTTGTCCAGGGTCACACAATCAGTAAACATCAGAGATAAGAACTATGCTTGTAGGTCTTCCTAATTTCAAAGCCAGTATTCTCTCCACTGTGCCATGCTGCCTCTCTATCATAGCTTTATTTGATCTGTCACATAGAAATCAGTCTTAAGTGGACTTTTTGCTCACCTACAGATGTGTTTTAGTATAATCCTATTCTGGACGTGCTGTAAAATTCTGAAGTTCTTTCTCAGGCATGAGTTATCTAAGTAAATTTTGGATGTTAAGTATCCTTTATTATGTTCTTAGACTAATAGAAAGTTGCTGTGCACAATGGACAGAGATGAAAACACTTTAATATTTGAATGACCAGAAGCTCATCCCCGGACCACATTTAATTGTAGGGAGTTTCCTGTAGCAGGGAGTGACTCAGGCAGAAGAATGTCAGGAGAAGGAGTGGCTGTCCTAGTTGTTGGTAAAGAGGAGGAATACAGGAAGGGGATACCAGAGTGCTTTTAGGGAGTTTCCTCCCTAAATGCTTTCCTCCCTCAAATGTTCTTAAATGTGATTTCCTTGAAAAACAGTCTTATTACTTCATATTCCAACACCACTGAATCTGAAAGAAATTCCAGGTATGTTTCTTTAGGTTGCAGCTATTGTGAGCATTGAAAATAAAGGTATACCATTGGCCTTTGGGTACTTGGAGATAGAAACTGCCGCAGTTTCAGTGTTCTATAAGATTTAGTCCTGAAACTTAAAACAGATTCTTCCAGGATCCTTATGGCATAGAGGATGGGAAATCAGCCTTGAACTAGCAGTGGGAGGACATTCCAGTCTTACTGACTCTATCAGAGCAAGGCTAGATAGTCTCTCTTTCTAGTGACATCCTGAGTAGTTTTTGGTTTCTCTGCTCTAATGCCATTAGCTCAAGCCCCTCTTGGTTAGGTGTACCCTACTGGTAGTTGCCATTGATTAGCCTCTCAGTTCCATTTAATTGTCTAACATCAAATATGTATTTTGATGTTTTTATAAATATAATATAAATATTTTGTATTATATATAATACAAATATTTCATATTTATATTATATATAAGTATATAAATAAAGTAAATAAATAAATATTATATATAATATTATATATAAATACAATATATAAATAAATAATGTAAAAATAAATATAAATATTTACTTTGAAGATACAGCAAAGAACATAAGTACAAACATTTCCTCCAATGTCGTGAGGGTACATCCCCTATCTCACTATAGTTTCTGGGAAGAAAGGGCCCACATTAAGCATAGTTTATATGTAGAAATCTATGAACTGGTCTCACCCCATTCAGTTCCAAATAAGACAATGCTTCTAGATAAATTCCCTGAAAGTTGCTCCTTACTCCATGGAGTATTGATTCTGGGCTGCATGAACTCCAATTCCAAGTGGATAAAAAAATGCATATTGCCCAGACTGTGGCGTGCTGTCACATAGATAGCAGCAGCCTGCTAAACTATCAACAAATATTTATAGGCCACAGAGTCAGTCCATCAATTTGTGCATCTTGGATGGGCATAACTGATGGAATGTTTTCAATAATTCCAACTGTTTCCAGCCTCAAAAGTCAGTTTCTTTCACAATAATATTCTGCAAGGGACGCTGTGTGGCTGTAAATTGTAGTATACCACAATCTCTGAAGAGTTACAATAAGAAGTAACCCTAAAGATAATGGACTCCTTAGTTTGAATAAATTGGCCATAGCCAACTTTAGAATGATTAGTGTGTAAAGAGTTGTGTATCAAATAACATTACTAAGAATATATGTGACTAGGTGGTGCAGTAGATAGAACACCAGCCCTGAATTCAGGAGAACCTGAGTTCAAAATCTGGTATCAGAAACTTAACACTTCCTAGCTGTGTGACCCTGGACAAGTCACTTAATCCCAACTGCCTCAGAAAAAAAATGTAACTAAAAATGGAGGGATATGCTTGTCATGGAATGAGAGTAGAAACAGCAGTTGGATATCTTGAGGGAATATATTTTCATATTATATTTTGGAAAACTTTCCAAGTACCATGTGGCTCTGATGGGCAGTGTTACAGATGGTAGTTTTCAGCTTAATGAAAAGAAAATATTTCTGACAATTGCAACAGCTCAATGAAGTTGTAAATGGTTCATCACTGGAGGTATTCAAGAAAAGTTTGATTACTTGTCAGGAATATTGTACAATGGATTCACGTATACATAGGATGTTGAAGTAGATGAGACTCAAAGTCTCTTGCAGCTAAAAATTCTGAGATCATTGATGGTTAGGTTTTTTAAAAATTATTTTGTTATCAAACATAAAATACTATACTTTAAAATGTTTTCATAATATTATGAGACCAAGATGCCAGCTATTGGGAGGGTGCCAAGGAAATGTTATATTATGTTGTCACATTGTTGTTACAGTGAGCTATCTTGCTGTTCCTCTTTTTCCAGGGCTATCTTGAAGAATTGTTACGACTTCGAGAGAACCAGCTGGCTGAATCTGTTTCTCAAAACAAGTTATTGCTTCAGAGGATTGAGGATTCTGATTTGACCCACAAATTAGAGAAGGAACAGTTAGAGTACATTATTGTGGAACTGCAGGACCAGCTGTAAGTGACAACCTTAAAAATATTCCTTCTCTCCCCCACATACACACAAACAACCCCCTCCCCCCCAAAAAAGCTTTGGTGAGACGTGTAAAGACATAGATATCAAAGTCAATCCCTCTTCTTTTATTTGTACTCTGTAGGGCAAGTTCCAGTTTCTTTGATTATCTGAAACACCAAGGTGGCTGAGTGAAATTCTTTATTTAAAAATCTTATCTAAAGAATTTTTAATTTTTTTTGATTTCTGAACTTAAAGTACCTTTAAACTAAGCATTTCTAAATACAGAACAGACTCCCCCCCCCCCCAATGAACTCATTTTATGAAACTATAACTTCACATTTCAGAGTACTTACTTTTCCTGGGGGGGAAAAATATATATGTAACAAATTCCATGTTACTTTCAACACTCCTGTCTGTTTATGCTTCCTTCTGAACTTTCTCTGTTCCCTCCCATGCATTTTCATTTAGCTATGAGGACACTTTGTTTCCTAAGAACACAGGAAGCTTCTGTCCTGTAAGTTACTTTTCTTCAGGTTGCTTCAAATAAAATTTTCTCCTGCTTAAGGGAGTTTTTCTTGGATGTGCCAAGCCAGATTTGTTCTGGGCTTCACTGATTAATCTAGCTTTAATGATAAATTCTTTCAAATAAAATCTTTTAAATAATTATTAAATTAAGTCCTTAAAGTCCTTAAGTGATAAAGAAAGAAACAAATGGAGAACAAAAAAAAAAAATAAACCCACCTTAAATGTGTTGTTTGTGTCCATTATCTTAGTTTTACATAGCACTTAATCAGTTTCTTCATTTATGACATGAGAAGGGTTAGAGGTCTTTTCTGCTTCTGAAATTCTTTGCTCATACATAATGGATTTTTCTACAGTCTCCTGAATGGAAAGAAATCAACTAATAATACCACTGGGAAGTGACCTTAGTTTTTCTTGTATCCATGAAACTTATGTATTTTTTTATGATTTGTTAAAGTATAAAAATAGGAATTTAAAAATATATATATAAACTTTTATCAAATTGGACTTTTTTATTTAAAAAATCAAATCCTGAACCGATGAAAGTTACCTACCACTTTGTTGATTATTTGTTGATAGATCACTTTACAGGAAAGCTCTTGTCATTTGTCCTTTTTTTGTTGTTTGTTTGTTTAAAAGTAGAATCATGAAACTTAGAGATTGAGCAAGGAATAATGGATAGAGAGCTATCCTCAGAGTTAGGAAGACCTGAATTCAAGTGCTGCCTCTGACACAAACTGACTGGGTGACTTATGGCAAAGTCACTTCTTTGTGTGTCACCCAACTCTGTAGGACTTAATACTTAAATCAGAGCAAAGTTGTAATATACTTTGATAAGAATTCCTATACTTTGAGTTTGTGAGAATGACAAAATCATTAATCCTTGGCATATTTTTTAGTTAGAAATTACTATTGCAGCAGCTAGGTAACTGAATGGATAGAGTACAGCCTTGGAGTCAGAATTTGAACTCAAATCTGGCCCCAGTCATTTACTAAATTTGTGACCCTGGACAAGTCACTTATTCCTGATTATAAAAGGAAGAAAGGAAGGAAGGGAGGGAGGCAGG
>JAJPUD010001659.1:55586-100311 GCA_023553655.1 Myrmecobius fasciatus | reverse complement strand
GAAGGAAGGAAGGAAAGAAAGAAGAAAGGAAGGAAGGAAGGAAGGAAAGAAGAATGGAAGGAAGGAAAGAAGAATGGAAGGAAGGAAAGAAGAATGGAAGGAAGGAAAGAAGAATGGAAGGAAAGAAGGAAGGAAGGAAGGAAGGAAGGAAGGAAGGAAGGAAGGAAGGAAGGAAGGAAGGAAGGAAGGAAGGAAGGAAGGAAGGAAGGAAGGAAGGAAGAAAAGAAAAAAAGGAAGAAAAAGGAAGGACATAAAGGAGTAAAAGATGGAGAGAGGGGAGGAAAGGGGAGGGAGAAAGGAAGGCAGGAAAGAGGGAGGGAGTGAGTTACTATTAATGCTTGTTATTGTGTCTGACACATAGTTATTGTTGTTGCTGTTGAGTCATGTATAATTCTCCATGACTCTATTTGGGTTTTCTTGCAAAAATACTGGAATGGTTTACCATTTCCTCCTTTAGCTCATTTTTCAGATGAGGAAATGGAGGTAAACAGGGTTGGATTATTTTTCAGGGTCACACAACTAGTTAAGGTCTGAGGATGGTTTTATTAAAGACTGTTAAGGATCCCCTGAAATTGTCTTTTGAGTTGACATATTTTTCAGAAACATTGGATCCAGGTCATGCAGGAGGCTCTGAAAGGGTCAAGGATGAAGCTCCCTCATCCCAGCTGACTTAACTTGTTGCATGCACCCCAAGCTGGATCTCTTGTGTGTCCTTGAGAAGCAAGACTAGTGCCAGCCAATGTAGCTTTTGCCATCATCTGTCTCCTCCCCTTTGGGAGGGGTTTTGTCCTTTTTCTCATTTTTTTCCCTCCCATATATGCCCATTCCTCCTTTTGTTGTATTGTCATAAATATGCAAACTTCTGAAAGGACTATGAACTCTTTGAGTTCTGTATATATGTTGATTTCTCCTGTAATAACTCCTGATTTTCACATGTCTCACTGATGTTGTTTATCCATTGACAATTGGACTCAGACCCTCCTGACTCCAGGCCTGATGTTGTATCTACTGCACTAAGTAGCTGCACTAAAACACATAGCATCCATTTGATAAATGTTAGTCAACTTGACTTTCTTGTTATTTTATTTTATTTTTTACTATTCCTGTGATTTCATTATGAATGGAGGTCCCCCATGAAAAACTTCTTTCACAAGAGCAAATGGATTCCTTTTCTCCAACTTAGTCTTAGAGTTGCTTTAGGGTACTAAGACATTAAGTGTCTTGACAAAGGTCTCACAGTAGGTGTTAAGAGACAGGTCTTGAACCAGGTTCTACCTGCCTGAGGTCACCTTTCTATTTACTAGCCATATTGCTTCTTCTCATGCTTGGTTATATTATACAAATTAGACATGTAATTAGTTAACTAATGTCATATCAGGGTGTTAGAAAAACATAAATAGCATTTCTATAGTGCTTTGAAGTGTACAAAGTGTTTTAAATATATTAATTTAATTTTAGCCTTGCAACAACCTTGTGTGTGAAGTAGATGCTACAAGAATATCCATTTTATGGATGAGGAGTTTAAATCCTAGAGAGGTTTAAGGGAGTTACCCAGGATCCCACAGAGAACAAAAGCTTTTTTTTCTCTTTTAGCTTTACCACCAGCACTAAATACTTAAACCCTTTCAGAAATTAACTTACTCATCTGTAAAATGGAGGGGTTAGATGATCTATAAAATTTTATGATCCTGTGATGAGTAGAGAAACAAATAATGAACTAGTGCCTGATAACAGATTCTCTTGTGTTTACAAATTCAACTTAATGACTGGGCTGTTACAGCCCTAAATGTATTTCTCAAAGAGAGATCAGCTGTCTGACATGAGCTTAAGGATTCCTGAATCTCGGTTGGTGAAAATCCTGCATACGATTTCATCTTTACCCTAAGGTGATCTAATGAGACTTCATGTGATCTTGAATTATTACCCTCTGAGCTGACTGGGGTAGGGCCCTCTAATCAATGATCTAAAATATTTGTGGTACTTAATACATGCAAAGGTATGATGGTCGGAGATGGAATTTTTGTATGGGGTCAGCAAGTGAGCCAATTTGGCTGAAACAGAGTTTCATGGGAATAATGTGATATGCTTAAAAAGAGAGGTTGAGATTAGATTATGAAAGGCTATAACAATTATGTAGAGGAATTTGTCTTTTATACTAGTGTCTTTTATCCTGATAATTCTTGAATAAATGAGTGGTATGTTCAAACCTGTGCTTCAAGGATATCAGAAATATGTAAAAGAGTCTGGAGAAGGAGGGGTTAAGAGGCAGGAAGACAAATTTGGAGATTGTTACAAAAATCTGAATATGGTAGTGGTGAAGTCCTGAACCAGGGTGGTGATCATGTGAGTAGTGAGAAGGAGATGGCTAACGGAGATTTTAGAGAGGTAGAAGAACAAGATTTGGGAAAAGATTGGATATGAAAGATAAGGAAGTGTGAAAAGTTGATAATGATTCTCGGGTTATTAACCTTAGTTGTCTAGAAAAGGTGTCAACAGAAATAGTAGGTTTGGGTAGGAAAATAAAGACTTAGGCTTTAAACATATTGAGTTTGTGATGCCAGTGGGAGTCCAGCTGAAGATATCTATCAGACAGAGAGAGATGGGGTGTCAAGAAAGAGTCAAGGGTCAAATAGAAAGTTTTGAAGTGATAATCAAATTGTTGAAAACAAATGGGGTGGCCAAGAAAGGGAGTATAAGCTAAGAGAGAGAAAATAGGAGAGCACCAGGACAGAACGCTTGGATATATATAGCCAACATGGGCAAAGCATGGAAGATGACTGATGTCATGAAAATCTGGAAAGGAAAGACGATCTGGAAGGAGATAGTGTTTGCAGAGAAATCAAAAAGGTAAGAATTATGAAAATAGCTTTTAATAGCCCATTGATAAAAGGGTAATGAAACTCTTAGGAATTTTGGAGGGTCAAATCATGGTTTATTGAAGATGGGCAATATCTAGGCATTTGTGGGGCATCAGGACAGGTGACAGAAGGTAAAAATTGAAATTGAAAGGGAAAGGGATTAGGTATTCAGCAATAAAAAACAATGTAGTGAACAATAATTTACTGTGTCAGGAACTAGAGGAATATATATAAAATGGAATGTCATTCTCTACCATCTTTCTTATTGTAACAATCCCCAAAGTACAGATAAAACATTTTTTGCCCCTTAAATATCTTACAATCTATTGGAAGTGAGAAGGAGATGGCTAAAGAAGATTTTATGCAGGTAGAAGAACAAGATTTGGGAAAAGATTGGATATGAAAGATATGAAAGTGGGAAAAGTTGATAATGATTCTCGGGTTGTTAACCTCAGTTGTCTAGAAAAGGTGGAGGTGCCAAAAGATATTGGAAAATATAGTTATATATATATGTGTTATATATACATATATATAACTTACACACAAATAACCATGATTCAAAATTATATGCAAGTTTGAGATGTTTTGAAAATGAAATAATTTGGGTTTTTTGGAATGATTCTACTAAATAGAACTTCCTGAGATCAAATGTTCAGGCTTGTTTTCCCACTAGAAATATTTTCCCCCTATACACTACATTATTAAATTTCTATAGATTATCATGCTAGACAAAATCTGCATAAATCTCTCAGATTGTGTGAGATATTTTGTTATCTGTAGAATATAACATGCTTGAAAATAACAGAAGATTGTATGTTTGAGGAAGAAATTAATTGTAGGATGTCATACAAATGCTTATTCCCTTCCTTCTCCTATTTTATTATCAGAATCTTAATAAGATAGATAAGTTTCCTGTAATGAGATTTTATTTTGCATGCTTCTTACAACTACAATATTTCACATATTGATTTTATTTAAATAAAACAAAACATTCAGTGGCCTTTTGATGATAAACAGGGAGACATTAAACAGGAAGAAGCTGTTCACCAAAAGACATTTATTTTGTGAGAGAAGAGATCCACCATAGACTATAGGTTCAAGAAGACTCCTCTGTAGACAGGGAGGTCCTCAGGATACTTCAATTGCAGATGAGCTTGTGTTAACTCCTTCAAGCTACCAAACACTAAAAAGCTTCTTAGACAAGACTCAAAAGGCATTTAACTGGTCCATCCACAAAGGGAATATCAAGTGAATGAGGAATGTATATTGCCTAGGTTACAGCTTGCATTTGGATAGTCTATTCCATCAGTGTGTATGTAAGAAAGATTGGTTGCACATAGCTATATCCTCTCTCCACCACTTTTCCTTCACATGCTAATCCTAGAAAACATATTAGACTAATGTTTCTATCTTGTTTTCCTTTTGTAAAATTATCTGATTCAAATGTCTCCTCATTCTTATTTCCTTTCTTGAGACAGGGGAGATTATTTATACACTGTGTTCTCTCTTTGACCTCTATTCCTTACCATGCAGAGCACAGTTAATCTTACTATAGGCAGTTTTTTCCCAAATATTTATAATCTTTAGTCTCCCTCTTCCTTCCCTTCTTGCTTCTAGATTCTTACATCAGGAAAAAATTGTGATAATATTTTTGTCTAGTACCTTTTATAGTGGATGTTGAGTATTTGAGTTCCATTTAGGGTTGTGACCTTTCAGTAAGGTTATATTCAAATGTTTCATTGTGTTATATGGTGAGCTTGGGGTCTGCCATGGCAGGATAACACAATCTGACAGGAATGACTTTGAGTGTGGGTTCCTCATTGTATTGTACATATGTTATTCAAAGAACAGGGTAAGTCTGGAGATTCATATTGCCAGAATGACCACCACTAGGGATAACATTTCTCAGTCACAGCAATTTACGAAGGCCATTGGCTAAAATCTGAAGATAGAAGAATTAGGCATTGTATCATTGGAGGGAATATCCATGCTGAAAAAGCCACGAGACATTGACATTGTATAAAAATGACCCCCCAAGATCATTATTGTTTCATTAAATGGGAGCTCATTATGCTTTGGTAGACTTGTTTTAGGGGCAACCTACCATTCATAACATTGTTTCCATGAGAAAAGGATTCCAGATTCTAAATGATTGACTACTATTAGAACCTGATTTATTAACAATGATATCTCATGTATCTATAGAAGCTTAAAGGAAATAAGATGCTTTTCTCATCACCTTGGAAGGGTGGGTAGTGCAAGTACTATCTCCATTTTACAGATGAAAAAACTGAGGGTCAGAGATGTTTTTGGTCACTTGGTGATTGGGAGAACTGACTCTCAAACCAAATGTTCTAAATCCAAGGTCAGTGCTTACCACCTAATACTCTATTAAGATAAGGACTATTCTGTAAGATAAGAAATTTAGGCCAACCATCCTGTAATAAGATCTTAGAGCTGGAAGAAACATTAGAAACTATCTAGTCCAACCCCTCTCATTTAACCAGTGAGGAAATGTTCAGATGTCCTTTAAAAATCTCTGTCTTTTTCTTATATTCAAATACAGGCTAATATCCAAATCTAAGTAATCTTTCTTTATCTTCTTCCTTTGGGAAGAAAATTATGTGGAATTGATCAACTCACTCGTATTATAGAGACAATTTAGCAGTAGGGAAAAGTCATGATTGCCCTGTTCAATAATGTCAGCTGATAAATTTTCATTAGTGTCAGTTGGTAAATTCAATACATTATTATTGGGCCACCTTTTTTTTTTCACTTTACCCTTATAACCTCCCTGTCAACTGGAATCCTCACTTAACAAAGAAATATAATTAAGGAAAACAAACTGACCTATTGACCATATTTAATAATATGTGCTCTTTTTGTAAACTCCAGTTCTGTACCTGTTTAATGAGAGGAGGGAGGTATGTTTTATCTTCACTCCTCTAGTCAAAATTAGTCATTGTGTTGATTTGAATTCTGATGTTTTTAGAATTATTTTCCTTTATATTATTATGTCCATTGTGAGCCTTGTTCTCTTTGTTTCTTTCCAACTTAGATTATACAAATCTTATTTTTTCTGAATTCTTCATATTAATCTGTTCTTATAACATAATATTATGTCATTGACCTATATCAAAATTTATTTTTAATGAAGTTCAGCCACTTTATTATATTTTGCTACCCCCCCACAAATGCTGCTATGAATATTTTTGGCATAAAAACCCCTAACTTAGTCTTTTTTTTGCAATGCTGCTATTGTCAGTTTACTTTTTTACCTCCTTGTAGTATTGTCTATAGTATTTGTTAAAAGATGCTAACATCACATGAATAGTTTTTATCTTTCTGGATTTAGTAATGTCAGACTGCTTAAAGTGCTGGGAGATTCAGTGCCAGAGCAGCTATACCCCTGTTTGAGGCAAATGCTTAGCAACAGTTGGAAACATATGAAATGGTGCTACTGATTATAAAATGAATCATTTCTACTTTTAAGTGGCCAGAAGTGATTCATTAAGAGGAGAAAAGTAGCAAGGAATGTCATGGTTCTTGCTAATATAAATGTTGCTAATATAAATCTTTTAAAATGCATGCAAAACAACAACAAAGGAAACCCCCTGCATTTTACTGAATATTTCTCTGGCATGAGTTTTCTATCATTTTCCCGTTCCTCAAAATACTCTTAAATGTTATAGAAACTAAAATGACACCTTAAGTTCTTAAATTTGTTTTTTATCGGGGCAGCTAGGTGGAGTAGTGGATAGAGCACCAGCCCTAAAGTCAGGAAGACCTGAGTTGAAATCTGAACTGACACTTAACACTTCTAGCTGTGTGACCCTGGGCAAGTCACTTAACTCCAACTGCCTCAGCAAAAATTTAAAAAATTGTTTTTTATCATTTTAAAATGAAGACTACACACGAATCCTTTGTTAGTTTTTTTTTAAATTTTAATTAAATTGATCACTAGTATCTGTATATATTAAAGGGATACTGTTGGATTTAATCAACTAATTGTAAAATTTGCAGCAGCTTAGTTTCTTTATAATAACCCCTTTCAAAACCTCCTTCAAAGGAAAGTAAATGAAAGCTTTTATTTGTCATGGTTGAGTTGTTTCAATCATGTCCAACTCTTTGTGACCCCCAATTTGGAGTTTTATTGGCAAAGATACTAGAGTGAATTGCCATTTGCTTTTTCAACTCATTTTACAGACAAGGAAATAGCTTTGATATTTTATTTTTTCTAATTACATATAAAAACAATTTCTAACCTTCATTTTTTATAATTTTGAATTCCTAATTCTTTCCTTTTCTTTCTTCTCCCTCATTGAGAATGCAAGCAATTTAATAAAAGTTATACAGTGCAGTCACACAAAAACAAATTTCCATCTTAATCATATTGTGAAGAAAAACACCAACCAAAAAAAAAAAAAACACACCCAAGAAAAATAAAGTTAAAAAAAAGTATACTTCAATCTGCACTCAGATTCTAAGAGTTCTTTCTCTGGAGTTAAATGACATTTTTTGTCATAAATTGTCTTGGTCTTTGTGATGCTGAGAATAGCTTAAATTACTCACATCTGGGGCAGCTAGGTGGCGCAGTGGATAGAGCACCAGCCCTGAAGTCAGGAAGACCTGAGTTCAAATCTGGTCTCAGACACTTAACATTCCCTAGCTGTGTGACCCTGGGCAAGTCACTTAACCTCAATTGCCTCAGCAAAAAGAAAAAAAAAATTACTCACATCTGATCATTGTACAATATTGTTGTATGCTATTCTCCTGGTTCTGCTCACTTCACTTTGCCTTTAGCTAAACTAAGTTAAGTCTTTTCAGGTTTTTCCAAAAGCACCCTGCCCATAACTTCTCATTGCACAATAGTATTTCATTACAATCATATATCCCCAATGAATGGGCAACCCTTCAATTTCCAATTCTTTGACATTACAAAAAGAGCTGCTTTAAATATTTTTGTACACATAGGTATTTTTCCTTCTAAAAAAATCATTTGGGGATACAGACCTAGTAGTCATATTATTTTATCAAAAGCATGCACAGTTTTCTAGCCCTTTGGGTATAGCTCTAATTTATTCTCCAGAATGGTTGGATCAGTTCACAACTCAACCAGCAGTGCATTGCTGTCCCAATTTTCCCACATCCCTTCCAACATTTGCCATTTTCCTTTTCTATTTTATTATCCAATCTGGTATGTGTGAGGTAGTACCTCATTTGCATTTCTCCAATCAGTAGTAATTTAGAGCATTTTTTTTAAATGACAATACATAGTTTTGCTTATCTAAAAAATGCTTGTTTGTTTCCATTGACCATTTATCACTTGGGAAATTCTAGTCTTATAAATTTGACTCAGTTCTCTATGCAATGAGAGATGAGATCTTTATCAGAGAAACTTGCTGTAAAACTTTTTTTCTGCAGCTTTCTGCTTTCTTTCTAATTGTGACTGTTTTGGTTTTGTACAAACTCTTTTTAATTTAATGCAATCAAAGTTATCCATTTTACATTCCATAATGCTTTCTATCTCTTTTCCCTTTCTAAAGTATTTTCACAAAGCTTAAGAATTTCAGAATTGTAAGGGATCTCAGAAGGTATCTAGTTTACCTTGTACCTGAACAGAAGATAACTTTATAGGATCTAGTAGCCTGCTCGTCTCTATTTGAATGCTCAGTATTTCCAAGGGTCAGCATAGTCCATGTTTAGATATCTCTGATTGAAAAGAAGTATTTTTCTTATGTAACGCAAAAGTCTATATGAAATTTATCCACTGGTCTTAGTTATGCCTCTGGATCCAAGCAGAACAAATCCAGGCCTTCATCCAATTGTCAGCCCTTTAGATACTTGAAAATAACTACCATTCAGTTATCAAGTCATCAGGCATTTATTTCTAAAGGACCTTTAATGTGCTGATCATTGTGACTATAAAGATGAAACCAAACCATCCCTACCCTCATGGAACTGATCTTCAAAGGCTTCTCTTCTTTAAGTTAAAATTCTTCAATTTCTTCAACTGATATTTGTATGGCATAGCTTCTAGTGCATTAGTGACAGCTTCTGAATCGATGTCAAGCTCTCATGTGCACGTGTAAACTGGTTAGCTCACATACAAAAAAAGCTAGTAGAAGTAGCAGCAGAAGCAGCAGCTAACATGTATATAGTGCTTATTATATGCTATATTAGTAGTTTACATTATTATTTCATTTAAACCTCTCTCCGGGGATGGATGCTATTATTGTACCCATTCTACAGATGAGGAAACTGAAGCAAACAGGTTAAGTCAATTGCCCAAGGTTACACAGTTAGTGAAGATTGCTCTGTTAGAAGTTAAGGCTATCTGAAATATTATTTTAATAATAATAGTTGAATAAAGTCCTTCTAAATGGAAAGTCCTGCTTTCATATAACTTCATCAACCCTAATATTAGATAATACCAGATAATCTCTTTATTTGCAAGATAAAAAGGTTGGACTGGATGACTCCAAATCATGGGAGATTTGTGATAACTATCAGTTTATCCATAGAGTTTTAAAAACTTATTGGAAAAGCAATTTTGCAGTTGTTAATTGTTCTCAGTGAGTCATAAATATCAGATATGTTGGACCCCTCAAAAAGCAAAAGATGAACACCCACATGTACTGTAACATTCTCTAGTTGGGTTACTATGTTCCTTCTTTGGCTCAGTGATAATATGTTTAAATCTGGCAATATTCCATAATAAAAACAGTTTTTGTCATCTGCCTGTTAGGATTTTATGTTTTTATCTTCTCTATGTCTCTTTTCTTCCCCCTCTCCTTAGTTTTGGTTTTCTGCTGAATTTTTGGAGGATTTCTTTTAAAACTTAATTAAATTATTCCTAGATTATTACTGAGCTTGGATACTGGGAAATTACCCAGATGTGGTTGCTATTTTTAATATTTCTATCACTATATATAATTAAAAAATTTTTTTTTGATATAATTTAAAACATTCTTAGACAGCTAGGTGGATAGCTAGTTAGAATCTTGAGTCTAGATTCAGAAACATCTGAGTTCAAGTTTAGCCTGAGATATTATGTGACCCTGAGCAGACCAATTAACCACTGTTTGCTTCAATTTTTTTCAACTGTAAAATGGCAGAAATAATAGCACTTCCCTGAAAGGTGTATGATAGTGAGGATCAAATGAAATTATATTTGTAAAGTGCTTAGCACAGTGCCTGACACATAGTAGGTCTGATAAAAATACTTATTCCCTTCCTCCTTCTTAAGATGCCATCATTGTTCCACTGAAGGAAAAAATACCATTTGGATTTTTCTTTTCTAATCCCAAATAAACATTATGCTAAAGTAAAGTCTCCAAGGAGACAATATGCAAGCTGTCACAAGCACTGCCATACAGCACTCACCGGGTACAGAATTATACAGACTTCAGGGAAGAGCTGCTGCCCACCTCACCTTGCTAGCTATCATCTGTATATTCATGTATCTGTTTAAAAGATGAGTTGTTGGGCTTCTATTAATGTCGGTAGGCTCATCTACCATTTCAGAACAGTGGAAACAAAAGCACTCTCCATCTGAATGTTCACAGGACTGTGCTAAAGAATAATGATTTAAGATCAAGACAAGAGTTAACTACCCACCTCACCAATCAGTGGCCTTCCCCAGGAGCTTTGGATGTCAATGCTGTTGCCTTGGATACCTTGCTTTACCGAAAACACAATAAACAGTGGGATGAGTAAGTGGAATGCTTTTTTTTTTTCAAACTAATTAAAAATTTCAATTGTGCTAAAATCATATGACCATCCCTTTCTTTTGAGGTAATGGGTATAGTCTGAATGTGGAGGCAAAACGTCATGTTTGAATCTTAGCATTTACAAGCTATGTGATTTAGGGAAATTCACCTACCATCTCTGAGTCTCAATCAAGTCATCTGCAAAGTGAAAATAATGCTTATTGGACTAACCATCCCACAGGTTTGCTATGGAGAAAGGCCACTTGTAAACCTTAAAGGTCCATATAACCAGGTGTTATTATTATTTTGATTTTTCAACATCTTTTAAGTGGGACATTGGCTTAGGACTAGAGAATGAAAATGGCACAGGATATAGAGCCAATTACAAAAAAGTGCTTTCCATTGATTGGAGGGTCTAGGATAAATAAGTCATTGCTTTCATGTCAAAACATTTGGGAAAGTGAATGGTACAGGTGGAGTTAATACTTCATCCACTTCCTACCTCTTTCCTCTATTCAGTTTGAGAAAATGCATAATCATACAGTATGAATCTGGGTCTAAGGCACTACTAATTCTTGGCTTTGGGTTCATAGTTGCTTGAGGATTCATTTTTCTGAGAGTTTGAAGATACCAAATTGAAGTTACTAATAATAAAGTAGAAAGTCTTATCAATAAAGAATTCCTTTAATAGATGAAGTAATTTTTTACATATCCAGAGAATGATTTCCATAACCTACCTTTCTTCCGTTCAATGTGACTGAATGGAATGGTAATATTGTAGGCTATTGGAAAGCTTTGCCTATAAGCAACCTTTCTTTCTTTATTGAAATGAGGGGGATGACCGTAATCCAATGGAGAACCAAATTGGACTTGTAATCAACAAGACTGAACTTCCAAATTCTGGCTCACTCACTAGCTGCCCTGCCTCAAATGTCCTGTTTTGATTTATTGAGAAAACTAATGCTTATGTCTATGTAAATATGGATATTGATACATAAATAATGAAATATATATTGTGTTTTATGTTTGTATAAATGGATGGATAGACAGACATACAGATAAATAGATGGATGAGATAGAGTATTTATTAAATTTATACCATGAATGCCAGGCATAGTACAAAACACAAAATATAATACAAGAAAAAAAAAAGACAACCCCTTTACTTAAGGAGTTTATCTTCATATGGCTGGCAGGTGGTGGTGGTGGGGAAGCTAACACATACTACCTGAACCAGGGAAAGGTGGAAAAGTTCAAAGAGCAAGGAGCAAGACTGAGGGAGAAATCAGCACTAATTTATCCTATAACTTGAATCCTTCTCTGGACCCACCCGTGAGCCTATGGAAAGGGAATTTCAGAAATGTGGGCTTCTCTGTTATGCCCTACCAGTAGCTTGAATCCTCTACTAAAATTAAAGAATTTTCCCCAAGAATTCAAAATTCCAATCACTTTTCTGAGAGAGCAGCATTTCCATACCTCATATCTGTTCTCAGACTCAGCAAGGCCAGGGCTATTGTTAAGAGAAAGGGAGTATCCCTTTTAAGGTCCCTATAACCTCAATTAAGGCCATATTAGGGAGTAAATTTGACCAAGTTTACGGGATATGACTGTCAAACATGAAAGATTATTCAGAATGCATCTCAAATGTTTATATCATTTTGGTATGGCAATTCCAGTTTGTTAATTGACTTCTTAGATCTTTAATGTTCTGGCTTGTTTAAGAATTTTTTTAAGTACCTGGTCACTTGGAGAACTGTAGTTGTCTTTAAGCTTTTTTTGGTTATATTCTTTAAAATATTAAGTTTAAATTACAATGAACCTTTAAAATATCCTTTTATTTCTCTCCAAGATGATATTTTTTGTTCAAAGGTTTTATTACTTTATTTTAAAATAGATTAATTTTTATATCCTGAATTTAATAGATGCCAAAAATTTCCACATAGAAAATGTAATTGAAAAAAGAGGATCATTGTGTGAAAATCTGAATAACTATTATATATTGCTTGCTTTTTCCCCAGTTTATTTTCAGTTCTAAATTCTCACCCTTCCCCCCCCCCCATGTATTGAGAAGGCAAAGAAAACAAAGCCATTAAATACGTATAATCTTAAAAAACAACTTCCCACATTAGCAGTGTCATAAAAGGAAAAGAACCTAAGTTTTGATCTGCTGAGTCCAGCACTTCTCTGTAGAGAAGTGGGCACCATGTTTTATCGTGAAAATTGCGGGTTTTGGTATATTGATCAAAACTCACAAGTCTTTTAGGGTTGTTGTCCTTACAATATTGTGGTCATTGAATAAACTGTTCTTCTGACTCTGCTCATTTCACTTGGCACCAAGATGAGCTATAGTACTACCATATTTCCTAATCACATTTTCATTTATCCCTTTATTCTTATCCACATTTGTCAAATCTTCCTTCTGCTTCAGATTGAATTGCTATTGTGTAATTGAAAACTCTGAGTCCCTTTATAGTCTTCATGGTTCATAATAGAGATCTTTTATTTATCCTGATAACTTACTGGTTCATAGATCATATCACTTAAGATGTATGGGGCTACTGGTACACCATTTGCATTTATTACAACATGATGTACTCAGAGATAGAGAATCTGTATCCTTTGCTGCTTTCTATGATGAGTTTTTGAGTTTTCTTAAGTCATGAGGTTGCAAAAATCCTATTTGGTTTGTACAATTTGCATTGCCTCTCCTCACATTTTCTATTTGACTTTTCCATTCTGACCCAGTCATTCTTATCACTTTCTAGTATCCTATCAATAGATTATCAATATATTAAATGAATACAAATATCCTACTTTTACTGCAAATAGCTTTTTCCCAAGCATATTCTTTGAAGTTCAAACCATTAAACAAGTAAAAAAAATAAGGCATACAATGTGTAAAAGCTTATGCACATTTTGATGCACAAAGATATATAAAGTCTTAAGTAAGTGCATGTAGATAATATGCTTTGTTGATTTTCCACAGAAAACTAAATTTATAGTAGTTCTTCTCCCTTGCCCAATGTCTGTTAAAGACTCTCAACATACTATCTTTGCTACCCAGATAATGATTGTTTGGCTAATACAAATGAATATTAACCTGTCCCAAACCATTAGGAGGATAGATCACTTAGATTATACACATCTCTTGTCCCCTTCATTAATAAAGATAATTAAAAGTTGTCTAAGTATGTCTCAGACTTATACAAGTTTCTATTCCTGTTTCACATTATTTTAAAACAAAATTTAACTTAATTAAATTAAATATTTGGCTTTGTATTTTCAAGGAAAATTTATCTTAAAGTTATGGGCATAGGGCATAGTTACTACAAATATCATTTTTGAAAATATATACTGCTACAAGTACCAAAAGGGAAGAATGTGGAAGGTTTAATGCCTTTAATCTTATCTGAGGATATAAGTGGTTAATTCCTTTTTTTCCTTCTTTTGTGTGTTCAAATACTTATGGTTAGATTAATGTCTTATATAGTAGATTATTTGACTAAGGTTTAGGAATCATTTTTTATATCAGACCGTTGAAATAAGAGAAACTGTTATGTCCAAAAATTACCCCCTTACTATGGCTAATTGAAACATGAATGAGAGCTGGTAGTCACAAAGGAAAATGAATGGATAATTTAGTTTCAAAGCTATACCTAGGGCAGTAATGTCATCATCACACATATAGAAAATTGCATGGATCACTCTTAGTGTTAATATCTTTTACAAAAGTGCTTCTTTAGGCTAGTCATTTTCCTGATTTATGTTTCTTTATTTCAGTATTTATCAATGTAAGGTAATCTTGTAGATAGTCACTAAAGCCAAAGAAATAATAAATGAGTGATTGGGTTCTTAGACATAGTAAGTTGTCTTTCAGAGTCATCATTCCAACAAGAGTTAAGTCTGTCGTAATTGATCATCACACAATCTTGCTGCTATTATGTATGATGTTCTCTTGGTTCTACTCATTTCACTTAGCATCGGTTCATGTAAGTCTCTCCAGGCCTCTCTGAAATCATCTTGCATATCATTTCTTATAGAATAATAATATTCCATAACATTTACATATCATAACTTATTCAGCCATTCTCCAACTGATGGGCATCCAAGTCAGTTTCCTGTTCCTTGCCACTACAAAAGGGGCTGCCACAAACATTGTTGTATGTGTGGGTCCCTTTTCCTTTTTTATGATCTCTTTGGGATACAGGCCCAGTAGAGACACTGCTGGATCAAAGGAGATACACAGTTTGATAGCCCTTTGGGCATAGTTCCAAATTTTTCTTCAGAATGATTGGATCAATTCACAACTCCATTGACAAGGCAGTTTTCCCACAACCCCTCCAACATTTATCACTATCTTTTTCTGTAATCTTAGCCAATCTGAGAGGTATGTAGTGGTACCTAAGAGTTATCTTAATTTGCATTTGATAAATGGTGATTTAGAGCATTTTTTCATGTAACTAGAAATGGTTTTAATTTCTTTGAAAATTGTTCATATCCTTTGACTATCAATTGGAGAATAACTTGTATTCTTATGAATTTGAGTCAATTCTCTATGTATATTAGAAATGAGACCTTTATCAGAAACCTTGAATATAAAAATTTCCCCCAGTTTTCTGCTTCTCTTCTAATCTTACCTGCATTGATTTTGTTTGTAAAAAAACTTTTTAATACATTCAAAATTATCCATTTTGTATTTCATAATGTACTCTAGTTCTGAAGAGAGCTCCTTTTCAATTTGATATTTGTTATTGATGATCACCTAAGTATCTGAGAAAGATGATGCTTTTTAGACTACCAGTATTCATTTTTAAAATCCATATAATTCTCTTCACATTTCATTCAATCATTTATCTGGCATACATATGCTTCCGGGGTACATGGGATGTTCAGGAAGGATTAGCTCCTCTAAGGTAAGGGTTTGATGAGCTCTTTTTAAGGGCTGCTCATCCACTTTTATTGTCTACCTTCACTGAACTCTTAACTGTGGTTCCAAAAAGCTGTAACACATACAGTAGTTACACCTTGTAAATCATCTTGACAGATAAACTACCAAGGTTAAGGGTAACTGAATCCAACAATGAGTTAGGGGGTGTCTATCACAAGCATGTGAAACTTCCCCCGGTAGAATGGGTAGATGAGAACAACTTATTCTAATGGTCATGAAGGCAGCTGAAATGTGAAATGGTTAGAACTTGGTCAAACATGGAAGAAGTGAAGGTCATCCACTTTATTTTTTTCCTTTAAAAAGCTATTAATAATTTTTGAAGACTAAAATAAGTAATGAAACTGTGATTCTTTAAAGTTAACCTTATGAAACCTCTCTTGAAGGCCTACTTCCATTTCCTCATTATTGTGTAGAGACCACCCTAGTCATGAAGCCATAATAGAAGTTTTGGCAACTTCTCACAAGTTGGAAAGTCTTTAAGTATGGACCCAATTACATCATTGTGTATCTTTCCTCTAAGGACCAACTTAGTCAAGAGACATGTTGATAGTTTGACTACTGACTGACAAGTTTTTTTGTTGTCATAATTCATGAAGATAAAATCTTTAAATGTAGAGGATTGATAGATATAATTTATATTCATATTAAATATAAAGAGTACTTGTACATACATTATATCAACTGAGGCTTACAACAACCTTAGTGTTGTTAGGCCTATTTTAAAGATAAAGGACTCACCGTCTAGGACTTCTGAACCCAATCCCAGTGCTGTTTCCACCAGTCTTTTGCCTTGCCTTCTCTGTTTTTGCTTTCTAATCAACCAGCTAATGTTTTCTTTTGCAAATGAACCAATTTTGTTTTAGAGCTTGTTCAGACATGGAAAATGCTAAATTCATACACTGCATTCCAGGCTATTGCCAGTTATCTAAAATATCAAAAATACTTATTTTTCTGTTATTGTACTGATGAAAAAGAACATATTTTAAATGGTCTATCTTTCCCAATCAGGTTAGCTATTGAGTTCCATAAAACCAAAAATATACCTTCCTGATAAGATTCTGTTGCCAAACCTGTAATAATAGAATTGAAAATAATCTGTTTTTATACTTGAAAATGTTTACATAAGAAAAAGAGAACACTAATTTTACATGCTGGTAAAATTCTTCCATTATAGCAATATATGCTTCATTTCTAAAAGGAAAAAAAAAATTTTTCCCTAATAAAAATCCTTTTATCTTTCCTTCCTAATAAAATTGATCTGAAGGACATGGACAAAGGGCCTCTAAAATGCTGGGTTCTGACTACAGAAAAATGGTGGGCATTGTTTTTATAAATTGGTTCTTCATTCTTGGGGCCTTTTGATTAACGAGTTTGGATGAGTATAGATGTGTTTACCTACCTAACATTTGTTATACCTAGGATTTTTTTTTCATATACATATGATGGAGAAAACAGAATGGAGTTCAAGTTCTATCTGCTTTTCTATCTGTATTTCATATAAAATACACCTCATGATTTCTGGAAAAAAGGCTATGGATTTTGGTTAATTTTTTTAAACTGAGGTTTAACCTTAAATATATGTCAAAGATTTTCAACTTGTATTACTTAAATATAGAAATAATTAAACGTGAAAAATAAAACAGTAGCTAACACCAAGGTTCATGTTTTAATTTTATATTAAAGCACTAAGTGGGAGAAATGGTATGAAATTTTCATGAATTTACTCTTTTAATCCTGAAAAGAAAATTACCATTTTTCTTCTATCGTAAAACATCTATAATGGAATGGTTTTCCAGAGAAAAAAAGGACTAAATGTATCACTCAGATGCAGGTCTAGATCAGGAAAACCTTGTTAGTGCTTAAATACAGCAAAATGTTATCAGATATTCTATTAACCAGCACTTTAGTATCACAGTGATAATTGATAGTGAAAATCCCAAAGCTTAATAAGGTCTTGAAATGCCTTTGGAGCATCAAATAAATATTAGATTACATTTACTAGATTTTTAATGTAGCACGTTGAATTATTGATATTCTAATTCTTTGAAGATTTGCAATCCATATATCTCTCCATATGGTAACTAGCTGTGAGGCCTTGGCAAGTCACTTAACCTAGCAGTTAAATCTTTTAACTACCCAGAATGCCTGATTACTCAGCCATTCTGCAGAATGGAGATAAAAGTGTAAAGATATGAACTTGTTTCACAAAGGTAATTTTTCTCCCCTTTTGTTTTCAGTGATGAGTGAGATAAAAATAAGAATATCTTTTTTAAAGCATTCAAGAAAAATGAGAAATTTGTTCAAGTCAATGAATCTATTTATCTATCTATATGTCTATCTATTGCATCTGTAGTTCTTCAAGTGTTCTTTGTGGGAGGAAATTCAAGTGATACTTTAATTACTGTTTTACAGCAAAAGTTTTCAAAGTCTGGACCAGTTATCAGCAGAAGTTAGTCTATCACAGACATCTCTGGGTCCAGCCCATTCACAGGATGGAGATGGCAAACAAGACATGTTAAATTTATTGAGTGAAGGTAAGTAACATTTTCAATTAATCTGCAACATTATTTTTCACTGATTCCCTTGTTATGTTCATAGAGAATCAGAATATGCTCTTGGGGATGGATTTTCCATTAAACATACTGGAAAGGTTACCTGGGCCTATAAGAGGCCTTAAAGACCTTCTAGTTCCATTCTTTTATTTTGTAGACAAAGACACCAGACCTAGGAAAATTAAATAACATCCCAAGGTCAGAAAGGTAGGAAGTAATAGATTTAAAATTTAATGATAATGTTCTAAATCTAGGACTTTTTCTGTCAATACCACTATACTGTGGAAATGGTTTTTTCCCTTTTTGTTCCCACACATTTAAGTACAACAAGAAGTGAGACAAAAAATTCAAGGAAAGGGTTATTTGTGCTTAATTGGATTTTCTAATCAATCAGCCATCTTTTGTTTCATGATGCAGTAGAAAGTCCAGCCCTACCTAGTTTTTCATCCTAATTCTGGTACTTACTACCAATGAGTCACAAACTCTCTGAGCCTCAGATTAGTCATTTATTTTAAAAAAGAGAGATAATAGAAGTTTGGACCAGATGACTTTGAAGGGCCTTTCCATCTCTAAATCTGTGATAATTGTTGAAAATATATGAACATATTAGTTCACTTTATTTCTCTGAGTAAAAAGAATATGCTGTAATGGGAGTATATTGAAGCCTTCTCAAAAGTTGATTTTTAAATTTTCAAGTATGAACATTTACATCTTGGAAATCTGCAAATACTATGTCAGGTTATGATTTACTACTTTGTTGCTTAAGAAAGTGATATTTTGTTGTTGCTGACTTCAGAAAGTGAGGAAGAGAATGTTAATGTTGATTGATCTTTAAAGTGTGTCTTTTATTATACATTTTTTAAAGCTGGAGAATCAGTCAATTGTTAGACATTCCTGCCTGTACATCCTTTGATAAGAATAATTCAGATAAACTACCCTAGTGCTTTATAGTTTACCAACAGTTATCCTCGGCAACCCATAAGGTAGTCACTACAAATAATATTTTGCTGATTTTATAGATGAAAAAACTGCATGGTTAAAAGCCTCAAAGCTAGGAAATTGGAGAGTCAAAAAAAAAAAAGAAACAAAAACAAAACACCTTTGGTCTGCTGAGTCCCTATTCAGTGTTTTTTCCACTGGATCCCCGCTGTAGCATTTCTGACCATTATGGCTAAGATAAGTTATTTTCTCCAGCATTTTCAATACCGGTATAAGTGGCTTAGAATGTCCAGTTATAAAATGAGGTGATTTTAAAAACAAACCTTCCTGAACCCCTACATCTTGTTTTCCTGTGACCTTATTAAAGTGGACTGCAGAAAAAATTTTAAGGGTTCTGTTTAATAACTCGCCGACAAAGCTGCACTGCCTTTCTGTATTCCTTTGTGCCTAAGAAAATGGGAATTGAGATTGGAAAACTATCCAGTGACAGCCCCAGGTTTATAAATTACGCAAGTGCGCCATCTTGTGGCCAATCATAAGCACTGTGCAGATGTAATAGTGTTGGGGAACAATTTTTCAGTTCCCGGTCATGTTGGGATAAACTTAAAGGCAATCTGTGGATTTCAAAAATCATTTATCAAACTCAGTGGCTGCTTGGGCAAGTCACTTCAGTATCCTCGTGTCCCAGCTGGGGAGAGAATGGTCTCTGAGATCCCTCCAAGATCTTGCATTGATGATCGGCGGACCATTTATTTGCAAGGTTCTACAATACTTACTCCCACAAGATGTTCATTGATGAGATTCATGTGCACACTGCAACTTCTCGCGTAGATGAAAGTATATCCTATTTGTGGGGCATCTTGGTGGTGCGAGCTAGAACACTGGACCTGGAATTTCTGAGACCCCACTTCAAATGAGACTGCAGACACCCCTAGATAAGTAAGCTCTATTTGCCTGGGTTACTTCACCCTAAATAAGGTTATTTTGAGGAGCAAATGAGGTAGTTGTAAAGTACTTAACACAGTATCTGGGCACATAGTAAGCAGTATATAAATGTTAGCTAGTATTTAAGAGATTAAATACAGAGGCTTATTACTAGATTAGTCATGGGATCATTAATTTTTTAGTAACAGCAACTTTTTAAAAAACATTTTATTGATGTCTTTGTTTTAAACAAAAATATCAATAAAATGTTTTTTTCTTAAATTAACTACCAGCTCCCCCCCAAATCACAGGTAAACTGAACAAAAAATTAACCCAAGCAGTGATTGTGCCTGACAGTATATGCAATACCTTACTCTCAAATTGTTCATCTTTCTATCCAGAGATGATGTTTTGTCATTGGTTCCCTAGAGTAAAGAAATGTTGGTTTAGTGTTGTTAGGCACCCAGGTGTCTATGCTTAGAGTTAGGAAAGTCTGAATTTCAATTCGGCCTCAGATACATGCATGCTGTGAGATTCTAAGCAATCACAACTTCTTTGGATATCACTTTCCTCATCTGTAAAAGGAGTATAAAAAATAACTTCCTGGAGTTGTTTTGAGATGATATATGTAAACACTTTACAAACCTTTAAGCACATGTTATTTTCACTGAAATTACAGTAAACATAGTGAATGTTGTTTTCCTGGCTGTGTCAGATCTTGCAAGTCTTTTCTCTAAATCCCTTGTATTTCTCAGTTCTTAGGATCATAAATTTAAAACTGAAAGGGCCTTCAAAGGTCATGTAATACATCTCACCCCTATCACCATTTTGAGGCCCAATAAGGTTAAGTGACTTGTCCAGTGTGATGATATTACATTATCTTTGCATATTAGCGTGGTCAGGCATACTTCAATAATGGATATATTCTACTTGTTTGCTAAGTTTTTTATGTCACTACTCTTTTTGTGCCCATTAGTGGGATTTCGTAGGTAAAAGGACATGAACTTAGTCATTTTTATCCTGTCATCTCAAATTGTTTTCCAGAATATTTCACAGTTCTACCAACATTATTTTAATGTTCCCATCTTACCCCTTTCATGGATGGCTGTTTTTATCATCATCATCAATTTAACAACCTCTGAGATCTATTATTTTGTAAACAAACAAAAAAAAAGTTTTGGTATTAGTGAAGAGAATATGTATATCTATTAAATTATGAATCCTTTTAGTATTTGTCTTCTGCAATATTCTTCAGTGCCTAAAATGTATTAGTTAACATAATGCAATTTCTGTTAAATTTTTTGATTGTAAAGATCAGGTACTCAGATTTTTGAGGGTTACTTAGGTAGCATATAAGGTATAAATAGAAAGAGCATTTTGAAGAAACAGCAATATTTTCTGGGTTTAGTGAACATATGCTTTGCCTAAGAGGGAGGTGAAGTTTGGATTTTTCATTTGACTTTGAAAAAGTCAGAAGCAAGGGAGAGAATTTCTTTCTCCTTCATCCTTTTTCTCTCTCCAAAGCTCTGTCCCATTATATCACACAGCCATACAAATTAAACCTCCTTCTTAACTCAGTTACAATGTACACATTTCTAGAAATCCTTCAAGGAATTATTTTAATGGTCCGTATTTTAAGCAAAGTATCTGACAATTGGGTTGGGATATAGTGTATAAATTGGTCCTCTGTGTGTGTGCTTATTATCGGCTGTGACTTTTTCCTTTCTCCTCAGATCAAGGTTTGGACTATCCCTGTTTTAGGCATGGAAAGAGTAAACTAACTTTGTCTGATGACTCTCATTGGTGCTAATTCACTCAAAGGAAAGCAATGTAAATCTGCAATGTAATGCAAATGCCATGAGAGTCAACTTACTAGAGCTCCCTGCTAAGGGAAAATTATTCTAAAATGAGTCATTTACTCCATTCTAAGCATCTGCATTTTATCAGTGTGGGTGCTCCCATCACTGCCACAAAGCACCAGTCCTCTTAAGACTTAGTAGGTGGTAGTAGAAAGTTGCCATCACAAAGAAATCTCATCACCCAGGTGATGAAAACCCAGCTTCTCAGAAGCTGGTCCATCACCAAGTCTGGGCAATAAAACTTTCTGTTAGATGGGACCTTGTGGAGTTTGTGCTTTTTTCTCATAGTGTTTGGAAAAGCAGGGTCACCATCATTCTGTGCAAAAGCATCTGAGAACTTTTGGAGACATGTCACTTCATCTATATACACACACATAAGTATGTATACACACACACACACACACACACATATATATACACATTCATGTCAAGGGAAGAAGTTATCTTTGACACTAAGTTCTATCATTGGAGTCTGGGGGCAAGGAGTGGATGCTAATTCATAATCTTTCTTGGGCAGTAGTTAAGTCAAGGACAAAATAGCTCTAGTCTTTACATTTATTTTTCCATTTTATTATACATTAAAGGAGCTATGAGCAGCTGTAGAAATAAGCCTGACTAATGGCTTTTCTCAACAATGAGACAACTCAGGCCAATTCCAATGATCTTGTGATGAAGAGAACCATCTACACCCAGAGAGAGGATTGTGGGAACTGAGTGGGGATCACAACTTAGCATTTTCACTCTTTGTTGTTGCTTTCATTTTATTTTCTTTCTCATTTTTTTCCTTTTTGATCTAATTTTTCTTGTACAGTAAGATAATTGTATATTTATGCCTATATTTGATTTATATATATTTTTATTGTGTTTAACATATATTGGATTACTTGCCATCTAAGGAAGGGGGGGTTGGGAGGAAGAGAGAGAAAAACTGGAACATAAAGTTTTGCAAGGGTCAGTGTTAAAAAATTATCCTTACATATGTTTTGAAAATAAGAAACTTCAATTAAAAAAAAGATAAAAAAGCAATAAGCCTGACTTAAGCTACCTTGATGAAGGTTTTACTACTAAGGATATCCAGGACCAAAATATTGATAGTTGTTTGTTGGTTTTCCCTGAAAAAAAGATAACCATATTACTGACTTTGGAGATATCTAACTCTTAAGATGCTACAACAGTATTTCTTGAGAAACTCCAATTTTATGCTTTTACTAGATACACAAGATGTGTGATATAGTAAGACAGCACAGTAAGACTCTGAGGTATTCCCAGAGAGGATCAACAATACAAAGCCATGCAAACAAGCATCAAAAGTTAGGTATATTGACAAATAGAATAGAGATGATGGCTTTTTCCAAAGTCCTCAGAGCTCATCCACAGACAAACTTGGTTTATGCTTTCCATACCTATAACACAGTCCCTATCACAGCTTTTAGAATCTTTAGTTTTCTTCAAGCTTGGCTCAAATGCCATTTGCTACAGGTGGCTTTCCCTTATACCATTTTGCATATATTATTGTGTGAACGGTTATCTTCCCCATTAAAAGAAAAACAAAGGCAGACATCCTTCTACCCACAGCTTCAATAATTGCATTTAGCACCTAATCCTTGCTGAATGACTTCTGCAGTTATTGATGGGGAACTTAAGGACCCAGGGGAATGTTGACCCAGGCTTTATTAAAGCTAATGCCAGGTTTGGTGGTCTGATATGATACAAATACTGGCACAGCAGAGCCTGAGCCACAGCCACTACCACCAATCCTGATACTGTTGTTTTGTTTCTCCCTGGCTTGATCTCAGAGTTCCACCTGAAATTTGATTGTTTTCAAATTACATGTTACCTCCCATGAGGGGAAGGCAGTGTTCTCTCCCTTCTGTCCTCAGAAATCTTTCTTCAAAGCTCAATTCAAATCCCAGATACCAATCTTAACCTTCCTGAGTCCCACTGCCATCCAACTTTTTCTTTCTCCTCAGATCAAGGTTTGGACTATCCCTGTTTTAGGCATGGAAAGCATAACCAACTTTGTCTGATAACTCTCCTTAGTGCCAATTCACTCAAAGGCAAGCTTTAACAAATCTGCAATGTAATGCAAATGCCATGAGTCATAACTTACTAGAGCTCCCTGCTAAGGTTAAGTGACTTGCATATGATCATAGGGTATCTGAGCCAGGCTTCTGACTCTGATCAATCAATAAACATTGTGCTAAGTGCTGAAAAGAGGCAAAAGACAAGCCCCTGTCCTCAAGGAGCTTACAATCTAATGAGGAAACAACATGAAAATATATTTAAAAAAAAAAAAAACAAAACCTAGCTGTATACAGGAAAAATAGGACATAGGTTAAAGGGGGAAAGAGCTGGAATTAAGAAGGGATTTCCCTCCTATAAAAGGTAGATTTTAGTTAGGACTCAAAGAAAGCTGGGGAGTGGGGAAGAAGGAAGAATATTCCAGCCATGGGGGACAACCGGATAAAATGGCTGAAGCTGATATATGGTCTTGTTTGCCAAATCAGGAAGCCACTCGAACTGTATGTGCCAAGGAGTGCTATGTAAGGAGCCTGGAAAGGAAGGAGGGGGTTAAGTTATTTTGTATTTGTTTCTGGTGGAAATAATGGAGTTTGAGTAGGGTGGTGACATTAGACCTCTAATTTAATTAAATCACTTTAATGACAGAATGGAGAATGGGTTGGAGTGGGGAGGGAGTGGAGGCAGGCAGACTTACCAAAAGGCTATTGCAAAAGTACAGGCTTATATTTGTTTCTGGTGGAAATAATGGAGTTTGAGTAGGGTGGTGACATTAGACCTCCACTTTAATTAAATCACTTTAATGACTGAATGGAGAATGAGTTGGAGTGGGGAGAGAGTGGAGGCAGGCAGACTTACCAAAAGGCTATTGCAAAAGTCCAGGCTTAAAATCTAGTAAATTAGAGTAAACTCTAATCATCTTTTTGCAACCTTTCTAAAATTCTGGTTCTGTGAAGCTTACTTAGGATATAAAAGGCTCCCAGATACTCTGCAATTTTAGTATTATCCCATATTAATTCTCTTCCTAATTAAACTTTCCTTTTTTTTTTTTTTTTTGGTAGCCAGTTATTTTTTTGGGAGGGAGGGGCTTTTGAATATGGAAAATATTTCAAAATTACACCACATCTCAAATTTGTGAAAAACAAGTATCTTTTTTTGACAGGTTTTTAATAGTAATGTTGAAAACAGTGAAAGCTAAAATCTGTAGATGTAGCAGACTTTTAGTATTGTAGTAGTATCTCCACTAGCAGGATTTTTAAATGTGGCAGTTCTTGAAGACATTTTTGCAGGCTAATTTTTTAAATGACTTAATTTTTATCATTCTCTGAATTCCAGGTAAAGAAGATACTCCCTCATTACTTGGTCTCTGTGGCTCTCTGACCTCAGTTGCAAGTTATAAATCTCTAACAAGTCTGAAATCAAGTGACTACCTTGCAAGTCCCACTACGGAGATGACAAGTCCAGGCCTAACTCCTTCCTGAAAAGCTAATGTGATGGCAGCCAGAAAAGATCTCTTATGTTACATACATTCAGTCTACATTCCACGGGTTTGACTGCCGGAGAGACATTAGTCTTAAGCAAATAGTTATATGCTTTTTTTTAGAATTTCATTTATATTCTCTTATTTAGAAACCAGTTCATATAATCTCAATGAAGAATGTCTTAACTGATTTTTGTTTCTAATTTCTCCAATAAATGTACAATTTTTAAAGGTGAATTGATAAAAGATTTTAACAAATTTAAACCAGATAGCTTCCCAAATAATTAAGGTGTGGCAAAATGCACATACTATTCAAGTGATTTTTCACATATTTATTTAAATATTTAGCTACTGAAACCTGAGTTCATGGGATTTAAACAAAGCATTTTCATGGACTAATGCAGATAGCATCTTAAAGGAGAAATAATCCTCAAAGAGGGCCCAGATAAGGCAGTTGTATGCCTCAGACAAGTCTGGAAAGTCTGTGCCCTGTGTTATTGTCCACTGGAGACATTGTGCCTCCATGTAACACATCTTTGCATACCCCCAAATCGATACCTATATGGACGGCATGGAAAGTAAACTTTTCTGGCATAGGGTTTTTTTTTTAAAATGGTACTCCTTGCCCTGGTTCCCCCTGACCCAGGATAAGTAGGGACTTCTTACCTGCCTCTCCATAGTTTAGCTGTAGTTTCACAACTTCAGGTTTTCATTAATTTCCTGTAGTAATCCAGCGCTTTTAATATCTTCTAATATATGATTAAGATTGTCAGGACTGTTCAGATTTTGAAGAAGCTTATTAAATTAATTTGAAAATACTTTTCAGTTTTTAACATTTACCAGTTGATACTGACATTCCACTTTACCTTTTATAAATTTTATAAACATTTACCTTTTTAGACAGTTGATAACGTATTTGATAAGGTCCATGAAAAATGGATTTATAATAAGATAGATGCACTTTAGGGAAACAAGTAATTAACCAAGTAACCTTAGCCAGGTTTCCCTGAAATTTTCTAAAAACATTAACTGGTAAATTGCCATGTATGTGAGGATTCACACACACACACACACACACACACACACACACACACGCACACACACTGTCCAAAAGGAAAAAATTAGAATTTGGATGGCTTAAGTTTAAGCATATCTGATAAAATCATGCTAAAGTTTTTTCTCTCCAATGTCAAATAGCAATAAAGCATATTTTTCCAGGCTAATAATTAATTACATTAGTCCATTCATTAAAAACAAAATTAATAAATTTTGTTCCATGTTTCAAATGATAATATTAACCTATATGACATTGGCCTTTCTGAGAGTCAATATTCTCATCTCTTAAATAAGTTTGGACTAAAGCTTATGACATCTGATAATTAACACTCACATTTTGTTGTGTAGAGGTAGGGAGCTTATTATAAATAAGTCCAGCATTACCTTTTGAGGCTTCAATTTCCATAGCTTTAAGTAATCATCTATTTACATGTCCCACTATATTAATTTAGAGTAATAAATAGAGGGTTTATTTTCCATAGCTGCTTTTTTTTGGGGGGGGGGGGCAAGAAGCATAGTGTATATTTCGTTGTGCCAAAGAAGTTTTTTAAATTGTTTACATGAAGTTACTGAAATACTGGGGACTTCATATCTTCATTTTAAGATGGTATTTATTTATGATGGATGTGATTTATATTTTAAAATACAGAGTAAAGTAAGACTTAAGTATTTGGCATTACTCATTTGCTTTATTTCCAGGAAAAGTAGTTAGAATAACAAAAATTTAAGCTAATTATTCTTTGAAATACAAAGCAAAAAAAGTGGGAATTTATTGAGTTACTTAGGTGTTATTTGGCCACTCTAATAATTTACACTAAAAACAAATAATATTTGTAGGTGGAATAAATAGGCTTATGTTGTATGATTTCAGGGAAAAAAAAGAAATCCTGATGACATTAAAAAAAATTATCTCCCTTCCATCTCTTATAATGATAACTTAAAATTTAAGCTACCTTGATACAAAGAAAGGATTTAATAGCAGCTTTAATAATAGCAGTAGGGGCAGGATAATCAACTAGCTGCCTACTTAATTTTGTCTTAGTCCTGGATTAATAGTGCTACTTTCACAAGATCTGCCACTGAGAAAGATATCACCTATTGTAACTATCACCCTACCTTTATGACATTCTATTTTTAGGTTATTTATTAAGTAACTAATTTGCATACATTTTTAGTATACAGAAAAAGGTGGAATCCTTAATGTGTTCAGATTTTATTTAATGAATATGGTCAATACCTTGTACATTCTTACATTTTACTGTGTGCAGAATTAAACATTTTTCTTAGCCCATCATATAAGACACAATCACGGTTTTTTACTTCTGTCATGCTCCCTTTCTTGGAGCTCTTAAAGTTCATTTGCTCTTGTGGAATTTCAGCTTTCTACACAAGTCATTTCATATTAGTCATAGAATTTTAGATGTCTGTGCATGAGAAAACTGATTGTATGTCTCAAGCCTCAGTTTTAAGTGGCAATGTTCATTGTTCAGGAAAAAAAATATCATGAATGTTGAATTATGCTGAAACTTGTATGGTGTATTTTGTTGCCTTGATATATATATTTGTTGCATGTAAATTAAATATTTTATAGCCATCAATAGTGACTGTTTTTCTTTGCTTCTACAGGCTAATTCTAACAGAATATAAAATATGGGAAGAATTTACTCTTTCTTATTTTTAATGGGTATTTATTTGGAGAACTACATTTTAACACAAGTAAAAACTAAATATCATATATTAATTTTAAGATGTTAACAAGCTATTACTGCTTAGTGATGCGAGAACTAGGGCTTGGGATTGGCATGAGCTTTAGGTTAGATAACTGGTAATTCTTGTTATTTATTGTCTAATGATTGTGGCTCTAACTTAGCAAAAAGAACTTAATCAAAAGAATAGGATTCTTCTTGGTCCAGCTTTGCCACTGCTCAGCTCTATAATCCTAAACAAGTCACCCAGTGTCTAGATCTTTGGTTTCTTAAATTTTTAATAAAATGAACTCTCTATAAATATTCTTTGGATGAAAAAATACTTCTAAATATGAATTTATTTCCTTGCTCTCTGAAACAAAATGATACAAACAAGGTAATATTTTTGTCCACTTTTGTGCTACCTGTGGTTTCCAGTTGGATTTACATTTATGAGCAAGAGCATAATCAAAAGCTGCCAAAATCTCTATTCGTTAAGCTTTAGAATGTGGATAATAATACCCAGAGTCTCCACATCATGGACATTGAGAACTAAATGATAACATTCTATAAAGTGACTTATTTTTAATAACAAACACCATTTTTTTCAAATGGAAGAAAATGTCTTAAAATTTCCATTTAACTTTAAAAGAAAATATCCCTAGCATAAAGTGCCTATAACATTATAGACTTCAAATATGAAACAATGTGCGTTGGCTTCTCTTTGCCAAAACATGGAAGTGCTTAAATCATCCAGAAGTGTGTCACTTGGCTTTCTTGAATGTAGGGGGGAAAGCCTACTTTTGCAACATTTGCCTCTCTTGAAACATTTATTGTTAAAAATCAGGGAACCAAGATTATTCAGCTGTCATAATGACAAATTTCAGAGTACAGTTCAAGCAAATCAAAGATTTCATATTATTTTAAGTGGGTCTCCTATCTAAAGTGGAAAAATTAAAAATTATCCAAAGCTGCTATCTTAACTTTATCCCATTATGGAGCCAAGTGGAAACCTTTAAAGTGATGCACTAAATCAAGCTTCAGGTGATTTTTTTCTGAAATTCTCCCCCCTAAAAGGAATAGTTTAAACCAGAAAAGTCTTTATATTAGGATAAATAAGCAGAATGAATATAATATAACAAGGATTATTTTTAAGCAGGTACTCCCTTGCATAAATAAAATTACTCAATCTAATATTTTGAGAAAAAACTTTTTCTTCTGAAAGCAAATCAAATTTAAGGATATGCAATTAAAAACAAACTTAATCAGACTTTTGAACAAGTGTTATATTCCTTCTGGAACCATCAAGTCACTAAGAAAATTAGCATGCATGGTGTACTTTAAAGACAGGAAAATTGATGATATTCCTGAATGACATAGTTGATCATCAATCCCCTGAATTCACCAAAAGTCAAGAAATTGAGCATATTCTCCATTGATTAGACAATGTTTATATAATTTCTTCAATAGAAGTGGATACCAAAGGTCTTTTTTTTTAAAGCATCCTTCTTTGTCTGAGCCACGAAAGAGATACCGTGTGATCATATACTCACAAGTAATTAACCCTAACTTGTTAAAAGCATATTATGTTTTCTATTAAAAGATGAGACTTTTATTCCCATTAAATTCTTTTGTTAAATTAGGGCAAAGGTCTCCAAGTCCAGTCTGTCAGATGTTCTATATCACTACCCTTAGCTTTGTTCAGAGCCTACTTTGAGATGAAGGTTGTTCTGACAGCACAAGGTGCTAGCACTCTCTCTCTATATATATTATTTTGTATAAATTGACCTGTTTTATGGTATATCCCCTCAAGATATCTGAGAGACTTTGAAAATGAGGACTGTTTTCTCTTTGTATCCCCTTCTCTATCACATATTATATGGGATTACCACATTACTTCATCCATACACACATACCACATATAATAGGGGATTAGTAAATAACTTGTTAAACCCATTTGAATTCAAGAAAATTTTCTATTTTTCCTTTGTAGAAAATGATAGGGCTTAAATCTGGAAAGGACTTGAGCTTGTCTGGTCTAACTCTAACTTTACAAACTAAATCTAAGATTTAGTAACTTACCTAAGTTCACACAGGAAGTATGGATCTGAAACCAAGTCTGTACTTCAAATGCAGCATTCTTTTTACTATGCTCAGTAACTGTGGCTCAATGTACAGAAAACCTTCATTCAATTGCTATTCATCAATACATATCTATGTATGTAACCTAGCCATGTTTTTAAAAATAACTGCCAATTATACTAAAAAAACAACGCAAGGTAAATAGAAAGATGAAATTTAGTTTATCTGTCATATTTACCCATTTTGTAAAGTTGAAATACATGAGAAAAGAGTGCTAGAAAACATAGATTTATACATTTTCTTCATGCCACTATCAATGCATAGAAAAAAGAAAACTAAGTGATGGATGCCAATAAGGATTTTAAGCTTGTTAGTAAGTGGCAATCTAGATAAACTGATCTTGTGTAAACACATTCATATAGCTGGTCTGAACAAAATTTCAAGATATTGTCACTAAAAAACATTACAGAAAACTTAAGAAAGGAAGCAAAATCTTTAATGAAAATGAGTTAAAAACAAATATACATACATATTGTTTCCAAATCTAAGGCAATTCAACATAGGATGAAATAAAATATACACATGGTTATATTCAAAACATAGAGATAAAAAAATTATTTGTTTAGCAAAATATGAACACTTTCTTAGTTTAGTACAGAATGCACTAATTTTCTAACTCTTTACCACAGATAATATTTAAATACATACTAACTTCTTCAACACTTTGAAATGTTTCACAATTTCATGAAAAATACTTAAACCAAAATAAAGTGCTTTTCTCATAACAAATTATTTTGAGGAAAAAAAGATCAGCATATTTTAAAAATCTATGCTACTTCCTATTTTGTCATTACTGCATCTTTTCACTTTGACATTTAATCACACACTATTGGCCTGCAACAAGAAAAATTTCTTTAAAAATAAATTCTGCCACCCCTGATTATTGCTTATTTTCAATTAAGTCTACTAATATGAAATGCAATAATATGTGGAATCTGTAAGCAACATGAAAATATTTAGCCACTGATGATGAGATAATTTCTATCATATTAGATAGAACAAGCCTACAATATTGAGCTGGAAAAAACAATGAAAATAACAATGATACCTATTAATTACAGAATAAAAACCACAGGACCTCTCTGTACATTAAACACAATGTACTCTTTAAGTGTTAAACTGAATGTGTAGAAAGAGAAGCCTCAGAAAGCAATGACAAACTTCCTTTTTACTTCCATCTCAACAGCAGTAGAAACTAAAAGTACCCTTAGTTCTCAGCAATTATCCATATCACAAACGAGGTTCAACTTATCTGAATCGGAGAGAAGTAGTTTTCTAAAGCAATACATCCTGTGCTGCTCTCCCCAATTAAGATGAACTACAATTTGAAATAAACAAGAAATTTCCAAGAACAGTATTCATATTCTTCAAAATTGGCAGAACACAACAAATGATGTATAACTTTTGCTCAGAGTAGCAAAAAAAGGATTATTTCTGGACATAAAATAATCATGGTTTGTTGGCAGAAATCCTAATATGAATAGGGGCCCAAAATAAAAAACCTATGGAACGTCAGAATTAAAACTAAAAACATAGTGGTAATATTTGGTAATTACTGGTGTGGCGTCATTTGATAATTGTCTTCTGCTTCCATTTCACTAAAAATACATATTTGTGCACATGATTAAAATTTGAACAAAAGACTTATTAGCCTTTTCTCTTTAAACACTCCACTCCTATCATGGTTTAGGTGCAATTAACAGACTCATAGGAGTCTGTAATTACATTACAATAGATAACAAAAGAAAATATAGAATTCAATAAAAAATTCTTGCTGTCTCATCAAAGCTTTTCTCTTCCTCATTCTAATTGTCTCACCAGGATTATGGACACCCAATAAAGAATTTTCTTAAACTTTCCCAAAGCCAGGATAACTTGTTCTTAAATTAAAATTAGAATTGTGAAATACTTTCTTTGAAATAAAGATATTTAAAAATAGACCTGAAGTTCACATGTTTCTAAGAGTCTTTCAACCAATGTGACCTGATAATTATTTCAAGACTATTGCAGAGGTATGGATCTCCTGGTTTTTGAGGTTTTGCTGAAGGAAAAAAGTTTTCCCAAATTCATATGTACTGACCATAATGGCACAAGCAGGAGCAACTTTAATTAACCGAGGAATTAGTCCTGAAAAAAAATAAGAAAATCAAAAGCATAATTTTCTTCTTTTTTAATGATAAATGATATTTAATTTGGTTACAATCTAATAGTAAGTCATATTAAGTTACTTACCATGCATTATATGAAGAATTCTGAGCAAAAATAGAAATCTAATGATTTATAATGTCTTTATATTATGCCATATTCCTTTTAATATAAATAATTCATTAAATATTAACAGATTAAATCTCTGCCCAACTAGTTATTAGAAGAAATATGTAATAATTATAAATAATCTGTTATTTGATATCAACTTCTAATATTTCAATTCATAAAAAAGGAGGAAAAATAAATGTGGGTAATACTATTGCTGAAATTTGATAAATTTGGAATTTGAATATTCTATTTAAAATTTTTTCAGAGACTGTAAATTTGAGATTTACCTGCAAATAAGCCAGAAATTCCATCTTTAGAAACAATCTGCTTCATGATGTCCCATGTTGATATGGGTACAGTGTTTTGACCTTCATAAAACATTAAAATGAAAGAGAATATTGTTACAAAGTACTTATTCATTTTTTCTATTTTAGCTATAAGACTTAATTAACATTTGTTATGCCAACAATGTACCAAGCACAGAGAATGTAGGAGACTATTTAAAAGACTGAAATGATGTTCAAATGAATACAGCATTTATTAAGCACTTACTATGTGCAAAGTAGGTCAACGAGGTGACTTTGTGGATAGAATGCTGGGCCTGGAGTCAGGAGGACTCATCTTCCCGAGTTCAACTCTGGCCTCAGACCCTTACTAGCTGTATGGCTCTGGGTCAGTCATTTTACCCTGTTTCCCTTAGTTCCTCATCTATAAATTGAGCTGGAGATGGAAATGGCAAACAACTCCATATCTTTGCCAAGAAAACCCCAAATGAGATCACAAAGAGTTAGATAGAATTGGAAAATTGCTGAATCACAACAAAATGTGCCAAGAATTGTAGTGAGTTCAAAGAGAAAAGGAAGACAATCCCTGCTCTTTAGGAGCTCACGTTCTAAGAAAGCGAGACAATACACACAGGGCAGATGGGAAAAACGGGGGGTTCCCTAGGGTGTAGTGTCAACCAGCCTCTAATCCAAGGGTGACTGGTGCTGAACACAGCCAGTGCTGAACACAGACAGAAGAGTCCGGATCCCCACTGCTCCTCCACTCTGCTCTGTGAGGCTGAACAGAAGAGTATAATCTTTCTTCCATAAGACCATCTTTCAGATGTTCTTGTCTCTAGACTAACTCCTCTCAGTTTCTTTTTTATCTCCATTTCCTTAACTATCCTTATTACCCTCCTGAGGTTGTTCTCAATCTTGTCAATGTTCTTCCTGAAATATTTGTACCAAGTATATACTAAGACTTTTTTTTTTTTTTTTTTGGACATGGCCAAGGAAGGATTTGTTTTGCTTCCCTGCATATTTATTACAATGATTTAGCTTGTCTTTTTCAATTGGAGGAAGGAGGTGTGCAGAGAAAGATGGATTTTTCATTACTGGAAAAAAATAATAAAATGTTGCGCCAAGAAATAAACACTTTAGATGTGATCTGACCAAGACAGAGTACAGCTCAACAATTAAATTTTATGTTTCAGACATTGTGCTTCTTAATACAGTTCAAAACTATGTTTTTTGACTGCAGCATGTATTAAACATATAAACTATTAAAACCAAGATATTTTCTTTTTCTTTTTTTTTATTAATACTTCTTATTTGCAAAACATATGTATGGGTAATTCCTAAACATTAACCCTTACAAAGCTTTGTTACAAATTTTTCCCCCTACTCCCCACCCCTCCCCTAGATGGCAGGATATCCACTGCAAGATAATTATGTTAGAATACTTAAGAAATCGAATATATGTATAGTTATTGCATCATTTTTTGTGCAGAGAAATCATATCTACAAGAAAGAATAATCTGATAAAGGAAATACAATGCAAGCAAACCTCAATAGAGAACATGAAAATGTTATGTTGTGGTCCACATTTCACATCCCTCTCTCTGGGTGTATATGGCTCTCTTCACTGAACAATTGGAACTGGTTTGAAGCATTTCATTGTTGAAGAGAGTGATGTCCATTAGAACTGATCCTCATATAGTATTGTTGTTGCCGTGAATAATGATCTCTTGGTTCTGCTCACTTCACTGAGCATTAGTTCATGCAAGTCTCTCCAGGCCTGTCTGAAATCGTCCTGCTGGTCATTTCTTACAGAACAATAATATTCCATAACATTCATATACCATAATTTGAGCCATTCTCCAATTGATGGGCATCCATTCAGTTTCCAGTTTCTAGCCACTACAAAAAGAGCTGCCACAAACATTCTTGCACATGTGGGGCCCTTTCCTTCTCTTATGATTTCTTTGCGATATAAGCCCAATAGAAACACTGCTGGGTCAAAGGGTATGCATAGTTTGATAACTTTTTGAGCATAGCTCCAAATTGCTCTCCAGAATGGCTGGATCCGTTCACAGCTCCACCAACAATGCATCAGTGTCCCAGTCTTCCCACATCCCCTCCAACATTTATCTTTATCTTTTCCTGTCATTTTAGCCTATCTGACAGGTGTGTAGTGGTACCTCAGAGTTGTCTTAATTTGCATTTCTCTGATCAATAGTGATTTGGAACACCTTTTCATATGATTATAAATAGTTTTAATTTCCTCATCTGAAAATTGTTCATATCCTTAGACCATTTATCAATTGGAGAATGGCTTGAATTCTTATAAATATGAGACAATTTTCTATATATCTTAGAGATGAGACCTTTATCAGAACCCTTAAATGTAAAGATGATTTCCCAATTTGATGCTTCCCTCCTAATCTTGTCTGTATTAGTTTTGTTTGTACAGAAACTTTTTAATTTAATATAATCAAAATTATCTATCTGGTGTTCAATTAAGAGTTCCAGATCTTCTTTGGACATAAATTTATTCCATCTCCACAGAAAACCAAGATATTTTCAAATGAACTTTCTCTTCATCATATATACTTTTGAAGATAATTTAAGAATCTATGCAAAATTTTATATTTCCTCTATTAAATTTTATTTGGCCCATCATTCTAAGTTTTTTGAGATGCTTTTGAATCCTATCACTCAGCACGTTCATTCCTAGCCTTGTCTTCTAAAACTTGTGATAAGATGCCATCTATACTTTCATTTAAATTACTGATAAATACAACTCAGGCAACTCTGAGAGGCCTTCCTTTAAAGTGACATTGCTCCATTAATGACTACTTCCTGGGTCTTTTTATTCAATCAGTTAAAATCTTATTGACTACAATACTATCTAACTCAAATACCGAAGTTTGGTCCAGAAATATATGAAAGACTTGACTTTTTTTTTATTTTTAATTTCCTTTATTAAAAAAAATGGAAATAAAAAGAAAAACAGAAAAGGAAAACAAAACATTGTCAAGTGCCCAGCAGAACATTAGGGAGGATTTGAAATATTTAACAATAAATTACCAGTTCAAAAAAGGATATATAATAGTACAAGAAATCATATTCACAAGTGTCCATCTTTTCTTTACTTCCTTGTAGATTATTCCTTTGTTCTCCACTGTGTACTTTTTTTACTTAATTCTTTTTTTCCCCCTTTAATCCCCCCCACCTCTCCCAAGCAGACTATAGTTAAGCACAAATAGATATATATAGATATCTGTATGTATATATACATACATACACACCCACAGATCACTTAAATAAACATACATCTATACACACACATACATAGAACATGATGCATATATATCTATATATACTCAGACACACATACATTTATATATACACATGCATTTTTCCATATATAAACATGCATCTAAAACAATATTAATATGGTTGACATAATATAGATTTCTTTCTTGAAGTTTGACTCATTTTTTTTTTCTTGTCCCTGCTAATTCTTCTATCTTAATTCTGCTCCTTAACTTTCCTTACTATTACTTAATCTTCACCCACCCATGGATCTTTCCCTTGTCTTCTTCCCTCACTCACTACTTCCCCATCTCCCTCTCTCTCTTTCTCCCCTTATTTCTTTATAGATTTTGAAGGTTGCCATAACCTTCATTATATATGTGGTGTTGCTTATTTATCCCATTCCCAATGTAAATAGGTCTTTACAACTATGAGCTCTCCTTCCCCCTCTAATGTCTCTGTGTCTATTCTCCCTCTGTACCTCATTTGTACAACATAATTACCATTTTTCTCCTTTATTCTGCACCAGTCTTTCTTTTGAGATACCCAATTGCTGGTACCAGCATACATTTTCATGTAAAAAACAATTTGTCCATGTTAAGTTTCTTGAAACTGACCTTTAATATTGGCTGTTCTATGTCAAATTTTCTACTGAGTTTGGATTTAATTTGAAAGTCCTGAAAATCTGCAAGTTTGTGAATATCCATTTTTAAAAAATTCAATGTTATGGATAATTTTGCTGGATATTATATTTTTGGCTGCAGGTGTAGTTCTTCTGATTGCCAAAGTATATTATTCCAGAACCTGCAGTCTTTCATTGTGGCTGTTGATAAGTCCTATACCAATCTAATTGTAGCTCCATTGTATTTACATTTTTTTCCCTTGTTTCTTGCAAAATTTTCTCTTTGATCTGGAGGTTTCAAAATTTGGCAATAATATTACTATGTATTTTCCACGAAGGATCTCTCTGAGGTAGTGACTGGTGGATTTTTTTTTTTCTATTTCTACTTTTCCCTCATGTTTTAATACTCCAGGATAATTTTCTTGGATTATTTATTGATTATTGTATCAAGATTCTTTTTTTGGTCACATATTTCAGGTAGTCTAATTATTCTTATATTTTCACTTCTTGATCTGTTTTCCAAGTATATTCTGTTTTGTTATTTCTTGGTCTTTTATAACTTCACTGAGTTCCCCTTGTCCAATTCTAATTTTCAAAGTTATCTTCATCTTTAAGACTCTATCTCTTTTTCTAAGTGGTTAACTTTTTTTTTTTTTACACTTTTTTTTTTTGGATAGATTTTTTTTTTTTTTTTTTAGTTTTTCCTCAATGTCTCTCATTTGATTTTTAATTATTTTTTGAATTTTTCTATAAATGCTCTCTGGGCAGGAAGCCATTTAACTTTACTCTTTGGGGTAGAAACTTTTTTGATTCCAGCATCCTCTTCTGAACATGTACCCCAGGCTTCCCTATTCCCATAGTAAGTTTCTATGGTTGGGTTTTTTCTTTTTTGCCAGTTCATTTTTTTTTTTTCTTAAATGTGAAGTAGTATTGTGTAAGCACCCCTAATCATGGGGTGAGGAGAATGGTACCTCTAGCTTCACCTCAACTATCCCCTATGATCTGGAATGCAAACCAAGAGCTCTACCTTCTACAAGTGCCCACAGCCAGCAGTGTCCCTGTACCCCCTGCACTCACCAGGTGCTGGTTCCTTCTTGCCCAGGGCCTGTCCCTGAAGCACAACTAAACTTGGTGTTCCCAATCACCTGAGGTTCCCTTAGTCTTCCCAGACTGAGGTTCCAGCTTAACCAAACTTGTCCCAGGACTCCCCATTGGGCATTTCTGTAGAGTTAGCCTGGATCTGTTTGCACTTCACATGAGTTAATTCCTGGCTGGGTTCTTTTTTTTCAGATCTTCTCGAATTGTACCAAGATGACCTCTGTTCTGCCCCAAGTCTTCTAGATTTTTCACCAGCTTGTGTTCACCCTGAGGAGCAAATTTGTTCTATTTGTGGAAAATCTGGAAAGCTTGAAATTTACCGACCTATTGTAACATTCTTCTGAGAATCCTCCAAGATTTGATTATTAATATTAAGGACTTATTATGTGTCAAGTACATATTTACCAAGATAAAAATGAAATAGTTTCTACCCTTAAAAAACTTATATTCGATTGATGAAGGCAACAGGTACATACAAATAAATATATACACAAAATAAATATTAGATACTTTGGAGGAAGGGAATAAGAAAAATCCTAGAATAGAAGATGATACTTGAGCTGAGCCCTGAAGGAAACAGAAGGGAGAACTAACTTCTGCTACACAGGACAGCCTGTGAGAAGACCCAGAGCTATGAAGTGAAGTGTCTTTTATGAGAAACAGCAAGGGGGTCATATGGCCCAAAGTGAAGCAGAATAACTTGGACTTACATGAGCTGATGCTAAGGGAAGTGAGCAAAACCAGGAGAACATTGTAAACAGTAACAAGATTATATGATGATCAATTATGTAGTGATTCAAGGCAATTCCAATAAAATTGGCATGGAAAATGCTATCCTCATTCAAAGAGAGAATGATGGAGACCGAATATGGATTGAAACATAGTATTTTCACCTTTTTTTTGTTTGCTTTTTTTTCCTCATTCCCCCCCACCCCCCCTTTTGGTCTGATTTTTCTTGTACAACATGACAAATATGGAAATATGTTTAAAAGGACTGTACATAAATAATCTTTATCAGTTTGCTTGCTGTCATTAGAAAAAATATGGAACAAAAATATCTCACAAAAAATAAATGTTGAAAACTATCTTTACATGTACTTGGAAAAATAAAATACAATTGAGAAAAAAAAAAAGAAGCACACCAACTTGGGAAGTCATGTTTTTTGCCCTCAGAGGTCTTCAAACAAAGACTGTATACACTTGTAAATTATGTTATAGAAAATAAAAATCAATTGCAAGTTTGAATTAGGATGGTCACTTGAGACTCTGAACTCTGAAAAGACTGTAGAGTTCAATAATAATAATAATAATAATTTTGTAATCTTTACTTAATTAAATTATATGTAATACATATTAGAAAAATTCCTATAAAAATTTTTTAACTTAAAAAGTAAACTTTCATCTGAAAAATTTACTTATGGAACCTCATTCTCTGAAGGTGGTACATTAAAAAAATTCATTGTATGTGAAAGTATTATTTTGAAATATAGTAAAAATAATAAACCAATCAAATAGTACTAAAAAGTTTTTTTAGATAGCTACTTCCAGAAGGGAAAAAAAAAGTTAATGAGAAAGTTATTTGTTCTGTAAATAATCATGGAATATTCATTTTCTAGGTAAAAAGTTGAAATTTACTTTAACAAAATCAAATTCAGTTTACTTTACTTCAATAATTGTAAGAGTGGTGGTGAAATAGAAAATACATTGCTGACCAAATTAAATTCAACCAAAATTATGTGTATATTTTATCAGCTAAGCAAAAATTAGTTAAAAATAAAACACATGGAGTAGGGAGTGTCAAAAGTAAAAGTAAGAAGCAACACTGGTCATATATAAAGATGATCACTGAAGAGATGCTGAAAAGATGGAGCTAGCTCTCTGGAATCCCTTAAAACTGTCATTGATGTCTGTCTGTCTCTCTTTTAAACATCACACTCACTTCCTGTTATCTCCCTTCTAAGTAAGGACTTGCTACCTCCAAATAGCATAGGAAATAGCCCAGAATACTCCGTCTCACAATCATATCACAAATCAAAGGGAGGTGCATTTCCTTGCTTCTTCCCCAAGGAGCAAGACTGGTCACAGTAATTATATAGCAATCAGTTTCATCTTATTGTGTTTGTTTATATTACTATAGTTAATGTGCAAATATATTTTCCTTTACATTGTTTTTACCCTGTTTATCAGTTCATGTTAATCTCATATTTCTCTGAAATCCTCATAATCACAATTTCTTAGGGCACAATACCATACATTACATGTACATACCACTATTTGTTTATCCATTCCCCAATGAATGGACATTTACTTCATTTACAATTTTTGCTGCTACAAACAATTTGATACACATGGGACCTTTCTTCTTTTTACTTACCCTATTTGGGATACATGCCCTGGAATGGGATCTCCGAGTCAAAAAAATATGAACATTCAAGTTAGTGACTTTTTCTCACATAATTCTAAAACTATTTTCTAGAATTGTTGAACCAATTCACAGACCTAAGAGTTTGTTAGTATGTTAGTCTTCTTGCAATCCGTGTAATTATTTTTTAAATTACCATTTCCATTTTTTATCAATTTTCCAATTTTATGGGTATGAGAAGAAACCTCAACTTTTTAAAAATTTGTATTTCTTATATTATTAGTAAACTGGAGCATATAGTCTCTGATAGTTTGTAAAATTTTTCTATGAAAATTATTTGATCATATCCTTTGACTATATGTATATCTTAGGAAATATACTTTAAAAGGGGCTTTTATATTCTGATAATTCTCTTTATATCTTGTATATCACTTTTGTTAGTTATTTGAAGCAAATATTTTTTGATTGACTGTCATCTTCGTATAAAATACAACGATAACTCTTACATGCAGTGATTTTTATCTGCCTGAAAGCTTTTTAACTTTGTCTAGTTTAACCTTTCATAGCCACCTCTATTTCTGGATTTGGTTTAGAATTCTCTTTGGAGTTGTGAAAGATATCTCTTTTAATTGTATTCTAATTTTTTAACATAACCTCTTATATTTAGGTTGCATATTTATTTGGGTCTTATTGTGATTTAAGGTATGATAGGCTGATCTACACTTATTTATCCCACAATGTGTGAGGTCCTTTAAAAAAATAATAATCTTAATTTTATTTTTTAAAGGAGACACATTATTTCTTTCAGTTCCAAATCCTCTCCTTCCCCCCAGAAGCTGTTAATAAGGAGGGAAGCAAAACAAAAACTATTACAAATAGGTATAGTCATGTTAAATAAATTTCCTCATTGGCCATATTAATGAAAAAAGCAGAGAAGAAAAAAAAAAAAAAACAACTATGTTTCATTCTGCATTCTGAGTCCATCATTTCTGTATTCAGAAGAAGACAGCAAATTTTATCATAAGTATTTCAGAATTATCGTGGGTCATTCTATCTATCAGAATTACTAAATCTTTCAAAATTGATCATCTTTACAATACTGCTGTTACTGTATAAATTGTTTTGGTTCTGCTCATTTTCTGAGGCCATTTCCAGCTTGAAATTCAATGATTACAGATAGGAGAATCAATTATCAAATTATTTATTTATTTATTATTTTAGGAACGAGAAGAAAAAGGAATAATGGATGATACCTAAAATCTAGTAAATAACCCCCAAATTTTAACTTGTATTTATTTATTTTATTAAAACATTAGCTTAAGTCTGTAAATTAAGAGTTTAGGTAGTGAATGCTATAATTTTAAGAGATTTTTTTTTTTTTTAGTAGAAAACACCTAAGAAAATAATATAGTGCATTTTAGGTGCTTGATCATAGATTTAAGAATGGCAGGGACCTTAGAGAGCTTGTATTTTATTTACAACTCCAAGGTAGTATCATCTAAGTCCCAGCTTCTTAAACTGGGTTTGCAATCCCATATGGGGTCTTGTAACTGAATGTGGGATTTGCAAAATTATGATTTATTATTAGTAAATATTTGATTTGTGTGCCTATATACTTATGTAGAAAAAGTTTAAGAAGCCTTGATTTAAATAAGTAACAAATTATAGGGCTAATGGCTAAAGAGAAAAAAGTATTATATTTGATCAAGGATTTGGGAAGGAGGAATCTAAATTCTATTGAGAGTAGTATGGGAACTAGCAAGGGTAATTATTAATATTGTTGTTGTAACTGCTTTTTGACATAGAGTCAGGTCTAAAAAGTGGGCTTTGGACAGCATGAAGATAAAGAAAAGTGAAAGAAATAAATTTTGGGTACTTTAAATTTTATCTAGGGATAGTTAGTTTTAGTTAGCAGAATAAAAAGTTTCTAACACAACAAAAGCCAAGCTAAGCAAAAATAGATATTTGAATGTATCAATGTCTTTAAAAAAAAGAACACAAATAAATTTTTCCCTCCATTTTCTTAATATACAATTTTTTATGTGAACTATACTATGTAGTATTAGTTGCTTGTGGCAACATCATCTTTCTATACTGTAAATTTTATTCTAGGTTTTATCAAAAATAAAACAAAACACAATATTTTAGTATGTATCTCCTTGTGTAGGGATATTTTTCCCCCATCAAGTTTACTTTGAAGACTATACTTAAAGTTTTGAAGAGTAAGAAACAATCTTTAAACTAACCACTCCCCAGTCTAACAGAAATATTGCTAGCAGAAAGGATCTGTAGAGAAGATCAATAGGCTGCAGTCTTCTAGAAAAGACCATTTTTTAAAAAGTAAAAAAATGGGCAAGAAAATGAGAAAAACACTATGTACCAAAGAGAAAAAAAAATAAGAAAATAAACTAATGCAAAGAATGTTGAAAGAATACTTTCTTATATTCCCTATGTGTGTGTGTGTGTGTATATACATATATATATATATATATATATATATATATATATATATATATATTCCCTTCCTCATATGTTGATTTGCCTATTGTTGATATTTAAAAAACAAACATAAGAAAGAAAGAAAAGAATAGCAGTTGGGTTATAAAAATAAAAAAATGATAAAGATCATTAAAAACTACTAATTTTAACCTCAAAGATATTCTATCTACTTGTAATCATTACAAATACAAATGTGGGATTTGCTTAATGAGAATTTTTTAAAATTAAAATTTAACATTTGTTAATTTAATATTAGCTGTGGTTAATGGGACAAATAACAAAAAAAGAAATACATTCAGCACATTAAACTATAATTTATCAAATAAACATGTATAAAAGATCCAATAAGAGTGGTATCATAGACAGGAAAAGGGGAAAAGAAAAGGATAAGAGGTTCAAAGAAACTTCATGAAGAAGTAGCACCTAGTCAAAGCATTAAAAGATAAGAAGAATTTCAATAAGCAGAGATATTTGGGGAAAGACGTTAAGCCCTAAAATGTTGAAATTCCTCCAATCACTTTTCTGAAAACTGAGTCAGTGTGAATTTCTCGAAAAAACTCATCACAAGAAATAAAGAAATTAAATCATTAAAGTCAGCAGAAGAAAACAGAAGACTTTTTTATTTCAAATTTCCTAACTAGATTATTCTAGTTAGAACATATTCATTCAAATAGAAGAACAGAAAAAATTCTTTAAAGAATAAACATTTTTTTTTGCTTGCATTGTGTTTCCTTTCTCTGATTTTCTTTTTTTTTTTTTTCTTATAGATAGGATTTTTCTTGCACAACTTGTCAAGTATTTCAACATTATTAACATGTAGTGGACTTCTTGCCATCTAGGGGAGGGGAGGGACTGGGGGTAAAATTTGTAATGGAAAGCTTTGTAAAGATCAATGCTGAGTAACTACCCATACATATGTTATACAAATAAAAAGCTTTAAAAGAAAAAAAAGAGGGGGGCTGAACCAAGATGGCAGAGTGAAAAGGTGACTCTCTTCATCCTCCTCCGAACTTCTCTCAAATCAACAATAAAATAAGCCTCTGAACTGATCTTCAAGTCAATGAATCAGGAAATATTTGGCTACTGCTTGCAGATATCTCTGAAAAACTTCACATTAGGTTTGTCTAGCTCGGGCAGAGGGATAAACAGAGGACTCCAGTGTCAGAGAACTCTGGTGGAGGCCAGAAGTGAGGGTGGGACTCAGCTCAGCCCAGCTCAGCTCAGACTGGCAAAAAACTCCAAACTCCAAATTCCAAAGACCTGGAGTTTATCTGAGGCACTCGGGACACTGCCCTGATTGGGGGCAGGTGTTCTGGCACACTTGCCTCGTTTAAGGAGTAATTCGGCCTTAGTCCTACCCCCACCGGCCCAGCACCTTAAATTAATTCGCCGAAGCGCCCCAGGGCAAAATCTTCAGCCGGCCATTTCAGCCACCGTTTTTTTTTTCCCACCTTAAAGAGATATCCACGCTGTCTAAAAAAAAAAAAAAAATGAAGAGGCAAAAGAGAGCTCTCACCATAGACAGCTTTTATAAAGAGAAAGAAGAGAAGACCCCAGATCCAGAGGTTCCTTTAGACAAAACTCCAGAGGAAATCAGCAAGGACCATCACTGGTTCCCTTTTCAAAAGGCCTTTCTGGAAGATTGCTTAAAGAACCTAATAAAAGAGCTGGAGGATAAATGGGAAAATAAATTGAAATTAGTGCAAGAAGGATACAATATCTTGCAAGAAGGATATGATGCCCTGCAAAAGAGATATGAAAAAGACACCTATCTATTGAAAAATAAAATTAGTGAAGTGGAAAAAGAGTGCAATGAACAAAAAAATTCAATTGGCCAGTGACAAATGGAGCTTAAAAAGGTAACTGAAGAAAACAACACTTTAAAAATAAGAATTGAACAAATGCAAGTGAATGACTCAATAAGACTTCAAGAATCAGTTAAACAAAAACAAAAAAATGAAAAATTAGAAGAAAATATGAAATATCTCCTAGGAAAAACAACTGACTTGGAAAATAGATCTAGGAGAGACAATCTAAGGATTATTGGACTTCCTGAAAGCCATGATGAAAAAAAGAATCTAAACACTATCTTCCAGGAAATCCTGAAAGAAAACTGCCCTGAGATTGTAGAAT
>JAJPUD010001659.1:0-40586 GCA_023553655.1 Myrmecobius fasciatus | reverse complement strand
TTAGTCTCAAAAATGAAAAGGGAGAACTTTCCACCAATGAAGAGGAAATTAGAGCAATAATCAGGAGTTACTTTGCCCAACTGTATGCCAATAAATTTGATCACCTAAGTGAAATGGAGGAATATCTACCAAAATATAGATTGCCCAGATTAACAGAAGAGGAAATAAATTACTTAAATAGTCCCATTTCAGAAAAAGAAATAGAACAAGTCATTAATCAACTCCCTAAGAAAAAATCCCCAGGACCAGATGGATTTACATGTGAATTCTACCAAACATTTAAAGAACAGTTAACTCCAATATTATATAAACTGTTCGAAAAAATAGGGAATGAAGGACTCCTACCAAACTCCTTTTATGATACAGATATGGTACTGATACCTAAACCAGGTAAAACAAAAACAGAGAAAGAAAATTATAGACCAATCTCCTTAATGAATATTGATGCAAAAATCTTAAATAAAATATTAGCAAAGAGATTACAGAAAATCATTCCCAGAATAATACACCATGACCAAGTAGGATTTATACCAGGAATGCAGGGATGGTTCAATATTAGGAAAACTATTAACATAATTGACTATATTAATAACCAAATTAACAAAAAACATATGATAATCTCAATAGATGGAGAAAAAGCATTTGATAAAATCCAACATCCATTCCTATTAAAAACATTAGAGAGTATAGGAATTAATGGACTTTTCCTTAAAATAGTCGCTAGCATCTATTTAAAACCATCAGCTAGCATCATATGTAATGGTGATAAATTGGAACCATTCCCAATAAGATCAGGGGTGAAACAAGGTTGCCCACTATCACCACTACTGTTCAATATTGTATTAGAAATGCTAGCCTTGGCAATAAGACAAGAAAAAGAGATTAAAGGAATTAGAGTAGGTCATGAGGAAACCAAATTATCACTCTTTGCAGATGATATGATGGTCTACTTAGAGAACCCTAGAGAATCAACTAAACTATTAGAATTAATCCATAACTTTAGCAAAGTTGCAGGATACAAAATAAATCCACGTAAATCATGAGCATTTTTATACATCACCAACAAAGAGATACAAAGAGAAATTCTATTCAAAATAACTATCGATAGTATAAAATATTTGGGAATATATCTGCCAAGGGAAAGGCAGGATCTATATGAGCAAAACTACAAAACACTCTCCACACAAATAAAGTCAGATCAAAACAATTGGAAAAACATCAAGTGCTCTTGGATAGGTCAAGCGAATATAAAGATGGCAATACTACCTAAACTAATCTATCTATTTAGTGCTATACCAATCAAACTCCCAAGAGAGTATTTAACTGACCTAGAAAAAATAACAACAAAATTCATCTGGAAAAACAAAAGGTCAAGAATTTCAAGGGAATTAATGAAAAAAAATGCAAATGAGGGTGGCATAGCTGTACCAGATCTAAAACTATATTATAAAGCAGTGGTCACCAAAACCATTTGGTACTGCATAAGAAATAGAGTAGTGGATCAGTGGAATAGGTTAGGTTCACAGGACAAAATACTCAATGACAATAGTAATCTAGTGTTTGATAAACCCAGACCCCAGTTTTTGGGATAAAAACTCACTATTTGACAAAAACTGCTGGGATAATTGGAAACTAGTATGGAAGAAATTAGGCATTGACCCACACCTAACACCATATACCAAGATAAGGTCAAAATGGATTCATGATCTAGGCATAAAGAATGATACTATAAACAAATTAGAACAATGTAGGATGGTTTACCTCTCAGACCTGTGGAGGGGGAAGGAATTTATGACCAAAGAAGAACTAGAGGTCATCATTAATAACAAAATAGATAAGTTTGACTATATCAAGTTAAAAAGTTTTTGTACAAACAAAATGAATGCAGACAAGATTAGAAGGGTAGCAGTAAACTGGGAAAATATTTTTACATCCAAAGGTTCTGATAAAGGCCTCATTCCTAAAATATATAGAGAATTGACTCAAATATATAAGAATTCAAGCCATTCTCCAATGGATAAATGGTCAAAAGATATGAACAGACAATTTTCAGACGAAGAAATTGAAACTATTTCCGGTCACATGAAAAGGTGCTCCAAGTCACTATTGATCAGAGAAAAGCAAATTAAGACAACTCTGAGATACCACTACACACCTGTCAGATTGGCTAAAATGACAGGAAATGATACTGATAACTGTTGGAGGGGATGTGGGAAAACTGGGACACTGATACATTGTTGGTGGAACTGTGAACGGATCCAACCATTCTGGAGAGCAATTTGGAGCTATGCTCAAAAAGTTATCAAACAGTGCATACCCTTTGACCCAGCAGTGTTTCTACTGGGCCTATATCCCAAAGAGATTTTCAAGGAGGGAAAGGGACCCACATGTGCAAAAATGTTTGTGGCAGCCCTTTTTGTAGTGGCAAGAAACTGGAAATTGAAAAGATGCCCATCAATTGGAGAATGGCTGAATAAATTATGGTATATGAATGTCATGGAATATTATTGTTCTGTAAGAAATGACCAACAGGAGGTTTTCAGAGAGGATTGGAGAGACTTGCATGAACTGATGCTGAGTGAAATCAGCAGAACCAGGAGAACATTACACACAGCAACAAGACTATACGATGATCAATTTTGATGGACATGGTTCTCTTCAACAATGATGTGATTCAAACCAGTTGTTCAGCGATGAAGATAGTCATATACATCCAGAGAGAGGCCTGTGGGAACTGAGAGTGAACCACAACACAGCATTTTAACACTTTCTGTGAATATTTCCATGCATTTTGTTTTCCTTCTTAGGTTGTTTTTTTCTTCTTCTCTTTCTAGATCTGATGTTTCTTGTGCAGTAAGATAACTGTATAGATATGTATACATGTATTGTATTTGTCATATAATTTATCCTATTTAGCATGTATTAGAGTACCTGTCATCGAGGGGTGGGGGGTGGGAGGAAGGAGGGGAAAAGCTTGGGAAAAAAAAAGTTTTTGCAAAGGTCAATGTTGAAAGGTCACTCATGTTTTGTAAATAAAAAGCTTTATATATAAAAAAAAAGAAATATACTTTTTAAATAACCACTTGAAAAATTGTTCAAACTCAAAAGTCAATTAAGTTAAGGCATATTTATCAATCCCTTAACAAGCATAAGTAATTGCTTTCTATATGTGAGGCATTGTACTAGGCACTGGGAATTACAAAGACTAAAATTAAACAATCTTTTACTTCAAAAAGCTTACATTCTATAAGGGAACATCACAGACAAGAACATACAGAGATGCCTATATATGTGTGTATACATACACATATGCATACACTTGTGCATGTACTTGTATACACACACAAATACATGCAAATACACATATGTGAAATTACATACAAAATAATTACAAGAGAATTTGGGGGGGGGGGCAGAGGAAAGAAGGGAAGGAAGCAGTACCGGTTGAGAAGAATGTTAGGAAAGATCTTATATAGGAGCAAGAAGTTCTGGAACTGAGTTTTGACGGAATTCTGAGAGGTAAAGGTAAGGAGATAGTAACAAGGCTTTCCTTGCCTGTACAAAGGTAGAGATGGGAGAAATACCTGATTCCATTACACTGATATACAAAAATTTGTTCAATTACTCCCAATCAGTGGCCACCCATTTTGTTTGCATTTCACTGTTCCTTTGTGGTTTTTTCTTTAACCTGTAAAGAAGGCTTTTTATTAATATCTGTTTTCTATATAGCCTAAAGACTGAACTGGTGAGTTCATTGGAATATAGAGCTCCTGATATGAATGCCCATCAGTTGAGGAATGGTTGAACAAAAAATGAATTCATTCATATGACATATGAATGTAATGGAATATTATTGCTCTATAAGAAATGACAGTTTGATCAAAGCATACTATTTTCACTTTTTTTGGATTTTTTTTTACTTTCTCTCCCTTTTATTCTCTTCCCCCCCCCCCACAACAGGTCTATTATGTGGGGAAAACACACACACACACACACACACACACACCCCAACAACAACAATTCCCTCCCCCAATGCAGGTAGGCACCTTCTCTACATCTTATAGTCAAAGAGAATTGCCTAACTTAGATTAGGACAATACTTCACTCAAGGTCTTCCTGAGGACACCTCTCTCTCTGTTACACTTCAATGGCCCTCCTTTGTTATATATAAAATCTTTTTTTTTTTCTGCCTTTGATTATCTTGATGTAAATGCCCACTGAATGGGTATCAGTGGGTCTCAAAATATAAACAGGTTACTGACTTTTCCCATACAATTCCAAATTGTTCTCTAGAATGATTGGAACACTCAACAGCAGATATTAGTGCCATGACCTCCCCAATACTTTTTTCTCCTTTTATTATCTTTGCCAATTACAGGGTGTGAAGTGAAAGCTTTGTTACTTTAATTTACATTTTTCTTATTACTGATGGAAACAACCTTTGCAATTGTTGGCAAATATATACATTTTTCCTCCTGAAAGGTATCTGTATATCTATTTATCTAGAGGAAAATGTATCATAAGAGTATAGATTTCAAACAGGAAGGGACCTCAAAGGCCATCTAATTCAATGGTTTTGATGTAATAAAACTCTGTGTCCCCCTGATCTTTATGGAGGGTGGGCCACCTGTCCTGGGGAAATTCCTAAAAATTTTCTCCACCCACCTGAATCTCCCAGCTCTGGGAAAATTACCTAGTTCCCATGGGAAACTACCACCTCCAACTGATCTGGGGAATCACTTTGGTCTGGGAAACAATCACCACCCTTATTGATTTGGAAATTAGCCCCTAACTCTCCCTAGCCCCAAACCATTGAAGGCTAAGTAAAAAAAAAAAAGACTCTATATCCCAAACTTCACTATCTTCCTAATCAGAAGTGGCCCACTGAGGGAAAGAGTTTTTACTCAGTGAAATAAACTCATTTTTTCCAAAAACCTCACTTGTAGACAGGAATTGTGAGACACCATCCTGGGGGTCCCCATCCCTGTTAGGATATCCTCATCCCTCAACACTTTCATTTTAAAAATAACAAAACTGAGGCTCAAGAGAAGTGAAACTGCTCAAGATCCCAAGAGTATTAAGTGTCAGAAGTGAGATAAGAACCCAAGAGCTCTGACAATAACATCTACAGAGTGCTTTGAGGTTTGCAAAAATAAAAAAAAATAAACAATGTAAATTCATTTTATCTTCACAATGACCTCAAGAGGGTAGGTACTATCATTACCTTTTTACAATTAGGAAACTGAGATCTACAAAGGCTAAATGAGCATTCTGTATCTCCACAACAAAAATCCTGAGGCAGGATTTGAGGTTACGATTGCCCAAACCTCAGGGCTACACTCTGTCCACTCCACTCCCTACCTTGGTGTGCTGCCTCTTGGTTTGAAATAGTCATATCTACATCTATTAAACATCAAATTTCTATCTGAGATAATTAATGGAAATATCTTTCCCACTTAATATATTTTCTTCTTAGCCTATAATCATCAGTTGCTTATGTAGAAGTTTTTTTCATTTCACGTAAACAAAATGATCAATTTTATGTTTTATAATCAGCTTTATCATTTGTTAAGAATTTTCTTCCGGGGCAGCTAGGTGGCACAGTGGATAGAGCACCAGCCCTGAAGTCAGGAAGACCTGAATTCAAATCTGGTCTCAGACACTTAATACTTCCTGGCTGTGTGACCCTGGACAAGTCACTCAACCCCAATTGCCTCAGGAAAAATAAAAAGAATTTTCTCCCATCCATAATTGTGAAAGCTATCCCTTCTGTTCTTTTATTTTTTAATGTAGCATTTTATATTCAAAGCACTTCTGAATGTGTAGCTAGCTTACTGTGGTGTGGCATATGCTATTAAATGACCTAAATCTAATTTTGTCAAAGTGCCTTATAATTTCCCCAGCAGTTAGTGATGCATAGAGTCCCAGTAGTTTATCTAACACTGGATTTCTGATCTTGATACATAGGTCAATATGGCATTGGAGAATATGAGCCATAAAACTGATATTTTATATCCCTTGACACAATGATACTGCTACTAGTGATATAAATTGTGTCCTTGACTGTATGTCCCCTAATTGTGGTGGGGAGGGCTGGAGAGACCCCAAATCTTAAAAACCCTCTGGTGGACATAGGAGAAGTCCCACCTATCTATTCATAGGCAAACTTGCAATTCAATCAGAAATCTTGACCTAGGGCATAATCACTGCCATTTACAGAAACTAGAGTCTTTGTTGATTCCTACAAGGGAAAAAGCCCAATGAGCCCCTGCTCAATGTAAACCCATTTTGCTAATAACCTACCTTTACTTCTCCCCTTTCAGAAGTATCCCGCTAAGAAAGCTGCTTCTCTGAGGCTATAATAAACCCATTTTGTCATAAATCTCTTGCCTTATTTTTTGAGGTTTGTGAATTCCTCCACAAAGCCTGTGACTGACCAAAAGGGAGTCTCATCACAAGGAAAATTAATAGAAATAAATACAAAAGAAATTTTTTAAATGATAGAAAAAAACCTTAGAAACAATACATCTGTAATAATTGGAAACTAGCTAAATAAAGGTATATAAAGAAAGAACTGAAGGTTTGACCCTCAATTCTCATTCACATGCATTTTATCTTTAGTCCATATGTCAAACATTCATTAAGCACCTACTATGTACCAGGCACATAGTTATCCTGTGTCCAATTATATTGTAAGATCTTTGAAGACAAAGATTATGTTTAATGATTTGCCTACATAGTAGTGGTGGGATTAGGAATTCAGGAAACAAACTTGCAAAGAAGTTTATAAAGGTAGCATAAAGGTTTGTGACAGCAGCCACTGACCTACATATCATTTGGCACATATTTCTTAGGTTTCTGAGCTTTGCTTTATTTTAATATGGGTGTATCATATAAACTAATTCTTATTTAGTTTAAATTTGTGCTTTCATACAGCAAATCTCCCAATGAGGAAATCTCCAATACTAATGCAAATCTGCAACTTATTCTACCACTTAAAAATCTTGAAAGAGCTCTTCGGAGCACTGAAAGCTTAATGGACTTGCCCAGGGTCAAGTTATCTATATGTTTCAGAGATGTGCCTTGAATCCCAGTTTCTATCCACTATCCCATTCTATCCCAAAGAATGTATAACATATCAATCAATTATTCACTACAAAGACCTCAAAGTCACAAAATTATGGAATCACAGAATATCAGTGTTGGAAAAGACATTGGAAATTATGTAGTCCAACTCCCTTAATTTACAGGGAGGAAACTTAGAGCAAATAAATCAGTCCAGTGGGAATCAAACTTGAGTGAAAAGGGAAAATGAAAAGGCATTCAAATTAATCTCTCTGTTCCTAATTTTTATCACCTCTTTGCTTTTTCTCACCTTACTGAATCATCTCAAACTTCACTCTGCCCTAAGCAAGACTTACATATTCAAATAATGGAAGAGAAATAAAGAAATCTTCAACCAGTAGAATGCATATGGAGAAATCATCAACAGAACAATGAGAATGTAAACAAAAGAATGAACAAAAAGGCACTGAGGATTACAGATCTCAGGCCATATGGTCCAATTCCGTCTCTTTAGAAATGAAGAATTTGAGGCTCAAGAACCTAAGTAACTGTCACAGGGAGTGAAGGAGATTTTGTGGTGCTTTCCAACTTCACTAAAAGAGAACTGAGAAATGATGATATGAAGAAACTTAACATCATTATATAGGACTTAACAATGGAAAATTATGATTTAGAGTAATTTCCTTACCAATGTTCCTCTGAAGCGGCCAGGCTTCTTGTACCATGCTTTGTTGCTACCCTCGTCACAGAAATATAGATGATCCATCAGTCCATTACAATATAAAAAACATCTTCCTAATGAAAAATACCAGAAATCATTTCAAATAACAGCATTCCCTTTATAGATATCCTCCTGAAAGTTTACTTGCAGACACAAAATTAACCTCTGATCAGACAATTGCAACCGGCAGAACTATAAAGAATCCCAAAGGCCATCCAATTCAACCAATATTTGAACAAGAAAAACTCTACATTAGAGCTAAGAGATGGTTATTCAGTTTTATTTAGAGATCTCTAGAGAGGAGGATCCCATTGCCTCCTGAGGCAGCTCATTCCAGTTCTAGACAGATCTAATTAGGAAATTTTCCTTGAATAAAAAAGAAATTTATTTTTTTGTTTTTCTTTTTAACAGCTCCTGTCCAGTAATGTTAAGTCTACTTAATCCAAACAGAACAAATCTTACTCCTGGTACACATGAGAACTCTTCAAATACTTGAAGATAACCACAGCCTCTTTTCTCCAGTATGAACATTTCTAGTCTCTTTCACCAATCCTTTCACCATTCTGGTTGTACCTCATTTAACAATTGAGCTAATCATCTAGAATGCACAAAATACTACATCTACAAATTGTGTGAATAGGGAAAATCTGAGCAGGTTGACCATCTCCATTGTCCTGGAAGCCAAGTTTTACTTAATGCAGCCTAAAATGATATTATCTTCTTTTGGCTGCCATATGACAAAGCATGTATATATTGCACCTGCATATCACTAAAATACATGGGGCCTTTTCAGACTGTTATGTAGCTATACCTACCCTATCCTGAACTTGGGTTATAAAATAAATTTCACAAGTATAGGCTTTGAATTTAGCTCTATTGAATTTCTCTTTCTGAAAGGCAATGTGGCAAAGTGGAGAGAAAGATGGCCTTTGAGCCAGAAAGACTTGGGTTCGTGACCTCTTTCTGACATACACAGGTTCGTGATCTGGAGAAAGTCCCTGAACCCCACAATTTTCTAGGCAGCTCTCCAAGACTATAAGCTTCAAGAAGATGTTGACCTGTAGTAGTAGAGTAGAGTAGTAGAGTACCTATATCAACGAAATCACAAGTCCAATACCTATCCTTTGACCTTAAAATTCGTTTTATTAGATATAGTCAAACATTCCTGACACTTAACAAATCTATTGGCTATGTCTTATTATCCTGCTTTTATATCAAATCTGACAAATATTCCATTTATTATTATTATATCCACATCACTGATAAAAATGGCCAAAGTATAGGTCAAACACAGATCTTGTGGTCATTCCACCAGAGATCTCTTCCAAATACTCAGTATTCTTTGGATTTGGCCAGTTTTCATTTCATATAACTGTCCACAACTTTTCTACCAGAACAACATGAGAGACTTCTCAAATGCTTCATCAACATCTGGGTAAAAGACTCCATAATTTTTTTGATCTGGCAGTGTAGTAACCCTATCAAAAAGGAAAATGAAATTAGTATTAAATGAGTTGTTCTTGATGAATCTGTGATTGTTCTTTGTGATCATTATTTCCTTTTGAAAGGCTAATTCTTTATCTCTTTAAATTACACATTCAAAATTTGGCCAGGAAAAGAACTGAAGTGCATTGGCCTATAGGTTCAGACTTTATTCTCTCCCTTTTTTGGAAAACTGGGACAGTCACCCTTCTTCAGTCCCAGAGTCAAAGATCATCGGAAGTATCCGTGCATTTTATCATCTGCCAGTTCTTTTACTAAGTGAGAATGGAGCAGTGACTTGAACTCATTAAAGGAACAGAAGTAGCTTCTTATCATCTTCTCTACTTATCTGGGGGCACTAATATCTTACTAGATACTTTTTTGTATTCTGTAGTCTAGACATTATTTTTCTTAATATAAAAAAAAAAGTAAAATAAGAGTTGAACAACTCTCCCTTCTCTCTGCTGTCTTGTAATTGCCCCATCCTTGCCAACTATTGTTCCTATCCCTTCCTTGATGTTTTTTTCCCCTGAAATATCTAAAACAAAAACAATTTTTTGTTGTTGTTGTCCTTACCATTCTTTGCCTCCCTCATCTCATTCTAAGTTTTAGCACCTTTGGATGATAGTTAAAAGGCTATACTTACATACATCTTACTAAAAACTTCATTCCTTTGCTCAAGAATCAAATAAAATACAAATTCCTCTACTGGCATTTAAAGCTCTTCACAATCTGGACAACTTTCACATTACTCTCTTCATAATTTTTATAATTACATTCAAATTGATATTCCCAGACCTGGTAACTTCTGAATTCAATCGAATAAGATTGAACTAAGACATTTTATGTGTAGACTGGAGAATTAGGATATTTCATATTCTGGGGAAGCAAAAAGAGAACAAAAATTGACCTCTAGGCACTTGTATTCTATTGGGAAGAAGGAAAATAAAAAATGTAAACATAATGATCTGAGGAAGGAGAGACTAGGGAAAGATTTGAAAGGACTCCCAGAGGGGGGTGGCATATGAGCTAAGAATTCTGAAGAAAGCCAAAGATCCTAGGAGGTAAAGGTAAGGAAGGAATGTATTCTAGGTAAAAGGGCATCCTGTGCAAAGTTGGAAGCAGGTTTTAGAATGTCAAGTACATAAAGAAAGTCATTTCAGCTGGAACACAGAGTGCGCTGCACAAAGGGCATAATAAGTAAGTTTGGAAAAGAAACAATTGAATGAACCCAGTGTTTAAAAAGCCCAAGATCAGGGATCAAGGATACAAAAATCACATTCAAAACAAATACATATAGAAAAAACCATTAAGTAAATGAAAAATCTTTGCATCAGACATCTCATAAAATTCTAATATCCATAATATATAGAGAAATGAACCAAATTTATGACCAAAAAGTCATTTAGCCCATAGATAAGAGGTAAAAGGATGAGAATAAATGGTTTTCAAAAGAATTACAAACTATAAGGAACCATGTGAAAGTCATTAAAAGTATGAGAATGTAAATTAAAACAACTCTGAGCTTTTTTCTCAATCTAATGAACATATAGTCAATGCAAAATAATACACAAATGTGTTGTCATTGCAACTGTGAATTAGTTCTGAATAACAATTGGTCCAAAAATTCAGAGTTAAGTGATAAAAGTCATTTAATTGTTCATGACTTTTGACATGACAATTCCACCATAGCACACATATTCCAAGAAGACTAAAAATAAAAGAAAAGGCCCCTTTACAGTAAAAGATTCATCCCATTTGGGGAAGCAAAAAACAAACAAAAAACTAGAGACAAAGCAAGTATTCAAAGGGAAATGGCTAAATAAATTGTTGTGTATTAACATAAAGTAACTACCTTTGTGCTATAAAAATTATAAACAAGGATTTAAAGAAATATGAAAAAATTTGTATGATTGATAAAAAAAAATAAGGTAAGCAGAAAAGGGAGAACAAAATACATTATAATATAAATGAAAAGAGCACCAAAAGGAAGCTGAATTCTGATGATCTTTAAGGTACTTTTTAACCTTCTCTGTTTTAAGGTCACTTCCAGCTCTAAAGTGATAAACCTAGAAGACTACAGGTCATTCTATAAAGTTAAACATATTCATTTAAGATTTAACAGATCTGTTGAAGTTTAAAAATACAAACATTTCCTATGGAACCCAGAGTTCTGAAATTAACTTTTAAAAATTAAAATAAGTTATAGCTTCCAAAGAAGATGGAAGTATAGCATCAAGGGAAGGAGCTGAGGAGGCTGCACTTAGAAAGGGGAAGAACTTCTTTGTCATGAGACTAGAGCAAATGAAGAGAGAGTGAGAGATGACATAAAGGAGTTTTAAAGCACATGATAGAAAACAGTAACACTCTCTGGACAGATGACTTCCACTTCCTTGGTAATCTTCAGAAATAGGAAAAAAAAACAATATAAGAGGACAGAGGAGAGAAGAGAAAACAAAGAATAGTTACTATTCACATCTCACATTCAATTAGAGAAGAATAAAAGGATTGTTATGCAGCAGCTAGGGCTAAGAGGAAAGACTAGGTAACAAATTTACAAAGGATCTACTCTCAGCAAGATTGTATGAATATCTCTAGACATATTCAAGAGTATTCAAATAAGAATGGAAAAAGTGGATGGAGTTTGACAAGGCCTGAGAGATTACTGGAAAAGGAACAAGAAATCTGAATAAAGAACAATACATAGTCAAACTGAGTGATACAGGATAGAAGCCTGGAAAGAGCTCTAAGAGTGAGCAAAATATAGTGGGGAAGAGTAAATGGAGGAGGTTTTAACCTTTTTGTATCATGAAAAACCCTTTGGTAACCTAGTTATCCATTTTTCAGAATAATATTTTTAAGTGCTGAAATAAAATAAATAACATTAAAGGAAGTCAATTATATATAAATACAGTTATCAAAATGTTAAAACAAATAAATAAAAACAAGATTACAGATTGAAGACAGAGAATTCTTGGTTAAGGAGTGAAGAGTAAGAGAAATATAAGAATAGGAAATTGCAGTCAATGATCAGAATTCAGAGTTTTTGACCACAGAAGTAGAATAATTATGAAGAGAGGACAAGTACAGTCTTCCTTATGTGTAGGTAAGATAGGATGAAGATACAGTTTTTGCTAGTTCAGGCTAAGGATCTGGGATGTCAGGTGTTTGAAGGGATATCAAGATACACCAAGGTAACCAAATAAAAAGAAAGAGTCAGTGTAAGGTACCACAGAATAATAATAGTATTAATAATAAAGATAATAAGCAATTTATATATCACATAACACTTTCAGAGAGTTGGAAAGCACTTTATAAGTATTATCTCATTTGATTCTCCTAACAACCCTGAAATAAAGGTGCTATGATTATCCCCACTTTATAAATGAGAAAATGAAAGCCGACTTAGGTTAAGTGGTTAGTCTAGATCCATACAGCTAGTAAGTATTTCAGGCTCATTTTGAAGTTAGATCTTTCTGACCCCAGGTGCAGCATTCTATCCACTATGCCACTTAATTAATAAGAACTTTAAGATAATAATAATGAAGAAACTTGACTACAGCCAAGAAAAAAAGGAATAACATATAAATACAAATGAATTTGGTACAATTAAAAAATTCCTTAATTTTTACATATAACTTTAAAATTGTACATACTTTTGGGGTAAGGGCTGTTCTGAAGTTGGAGACGAATTTTAACAACATCCAAAGGTGTCACTAAAAAAAAAAAAAAAAAACCATATAAATAGCCATTAGAGGATAGGTAATACCTTTAATTAACTAGAAATTCTTCTCAAAATATAGCACCATATAACAGTAATTCTTACAAGATTTCTATAAAAGATGATTTAAAAAAAAAATCCTCTCAGAAGTCTAAAACTTCTAAATAACATTTAATTTGCACCATTTTGAATCTTTTTGAAAGAGAAACAGAAAACTAAGGTGAAATTCTCTCCCAAACACTAAACTGTACTCTTTAAAAAAAAAAAAAAACCTTCAAATACAATATGAATTCTATCAATTCATTAGAACCTAAAATTGACTCAGTATACTGTATATAGAAAAAAAAAAAGTTCTTTAAAACAAAATGAAAGCTTTCACAATTCTGCTGAAACATTCAAGAAGTCACAATTTCATATTATTTCCCTAATTAAAATTAAACTGATTAAAATAATAAGTTATGACAAAGAAGAAGAAAATTTAAACTGAAGAGTTAAAAAAATAATTCTACCATCATGCCATGCTATTGTATTTGTGAATATTATTGCAGGAGAATCTTTAATTAATGACAACATAATCAGGTTCAAGTTTAAATAACCACTTCGAAAAGTCAGGCAGTTATCATTAAGAATGTATATTACAAGGATTTTTACTTGCTTTTATCTGTTATACATTTTAAACAAATTAGACAATATTAAAATTCAATTATATCTTTGTCATGGTGACCAAAGTGGTTTAAAAAACTACTTTATGTTAATGCAAACAAATGACATTTTTGTACTATAAGTATTTAGTCATCTGTCATTATACAATCAGAATTCTAGACCATAAAAGTCTTATAGAAGAATAAAATAAGGGCTAAGGTATAGCATTCACAAGTCCTGTATCTGATTATGAGGAAAATCTAGATTACCAATGCTATGATTTAGGAAAAGTCATTTAACTTTTGGACCTTAGTTTCCCCACCTATAAAATAAGGGGGTTGGACTTAAAGAACCCATCTAGTTCTAATCTTATAATACTACCTATGATTAAGTTTCAAAACTATCACATTAACTCTTTATCCTTTGATTTATCAAAATATTCTGACTCTGTTACTCTTATACACTTATCCTGTTTCATATTCTATCAAAATTATTTGTGTATAGACTTTATTTTTTCCTATAAGGTTTTAAATTCCTGGAGAATAAATATATTATTTTTTCCTTAATGTTTAATTGAATTAGGAAAATGACCAATTATTCATTTCCGTTTTTTCTCACAATTTTATTTTTTAAATTGTTTTTAGCTTTTTATTTTACAAGTACCAAGTATGTTACTAATCTCTATATCCACCCTACAAAATGAGCACTTATTAGCATCATTTCCTCATCTCCCATTTAATATCCTTTTCACAAACTTATATAAATTCCCAAAGTTTGAATTTCTTGATATTCCTTTTACCCATTAGTGATGTAAGAATAGCTCCAGTACATGAGGCAATCATTTGTTGAAAAGGTGTTACTTTAGGAATCGCTGTTTTTGCCTGTTCAGTATCCATATTGTTAATACCTAGTTAAAAAAAAAAAAATTAAATATGGTCCTTTCAATTAATAGAAAATTAGTAAAATTGACAATTATAAAATTAAATAGTAGATAACATATAAATAGCAATATATTTTAAATGTTTTGGTATATTAATATCAAATGCCTTAAGAATAATAAATAATATACAGGACATAGCTCATTGTCATCAAGAAATGAACAAGATGCATATGAAGTTAACACTACTGAACCACTGCCAGCAGAACATTTTCCAGTAGTGATAAGATCTGAATTGGTCATTGTAACCAAGGGCAAAGATTTGTTCAAATGTAACACACATATACTGTGATTTGTGTCTTGCCAGTAAGATGTTGTAACTAGTCATATGCTATCAGTAAATACAGTATAAATGACTAAAAATGGGTATTAAGAATGAAGAGCACATATAATCAAAATGTAAACATATCTTTTTCCAAAAAATAGTTTCTATAAAATTTTTAAAACATTTGTTATCATTTCCAATTATACATCAGGTTTGTGTCCTTAGAATAGTTAGAAATCACAGAAATTATCAACTTCAAATTCTAATTTATGGCTGACAAATCTTTATCTCAGAAAGATTAAATGACTTGTCTGTCTCACATAGCTAATTAACAGCAGAGCAAGAACTAGAAATCAGATCTTGACTCTCACTTCAAAGATCTGCCCCTAGTCTTCCTACATTAAATAGCACCCTAGACAACAGCAAGACTGGAGTTTCTTGAGGACCCTAAAATTGCCAAGAAATCCACTGGACATCATAGTTCAGCATTGTCTCCAAAGCTATCAATGACCATTTAATTACTAAATTCAATAGCCCTTTCTCAGTCCTGATCCTACTTGGTTTCCCTTCAAACATTTGACACTGTCAAGGATCGTCTCATTTTGGATACTTTCTCAATAGTAAATTTTATGTGTCCCTGTTCTCTCCCAGTTCTCTTCCTATTTTTCCAAATGCTTCAGATTCTCCTTTGTTGGGTCTTTATTTACATCATATTGGGTGATATTCTGGGCATCTCTTCTATTTTTACTTTATACTAATTTGCTCTCATAATCCATGATTTCATGATTCCATAATCCATGGGAAAGTAATTTCTAGATCTATATATTCTACCCTAATCTATCTCTTTGCTGAGTAAACTCACACAAATCCAGCTGCTTTTTGAACACTGAGTTGGATGTCCTATAGTCATTTCCAGCTCAATATACTTAAAATATAACTCATTATCTTTCCCACAAAACTTCTCTTTTTGAACTCCCATATTACTGCCAGATTTGGCATCTTTTTAATGCTAAAATTATACCATCTCCCAATCTTCTTGCAATCAAAGTGTCACATACTCAAATCCATACTCACATTCATCTCATTACTATTCAACCATGTCTTTCTACCTTGTCAACATCTTTGAAATATATTCCTTTCTCTCTCCATTCATATGGAGTTCAGGTACTCAACATCTTTTACCTAGACCAAGGCTTCTTAAAATTTTCCACTTATGACCCCTTTGTACCCAAAACAGTTTAAGAAGCTTTGACCTAGACTACTGCAATGACTTAACATGGCCTCCCTGCACCCAAGTTGCTGTCTATTTGAATTTATTCTCCACTCACTTGTCAAAGTGATTTTTCTTAAAGTGTAGAGAATCAAGTCACCATTCTCTCTGGCAAATGAGTTTACATGACTTTCTATAACCTACAAATCAAATAAGTCCTCCATTTGACATTTAAAGCTTTTTTACAGTCTGATCCCTTTCTACCTTTTACAGACTTCCTTCTTTCCCCTTACTCATTTCCAGGTCTCTACAATCCAGTTATACTTGTCTACTTACAGCATCTCAAATAGTAGCAACAATAATGACAACTAATATTTATATAAAAGAATACAGACACTATCTCCATACCTTTTTTCACAGGAATTTCTATCTCCTGCTAAAAGTTTCCCCTTTCCGATTATCTATTCTTCATCTATCTTGTATGTACCTAGTTATTCACATGTCTCCCCAATGAAAATGTAGATTCTCTAAAGCCAAGCTCTATATTTTGACCTCTTTTTTTATTAACCTAAGAATTTAACAGTACCTGGACCAGAGTCCGAACTTAATTATTTGATGACTTGATTGACTTGAGTCAACCTAAGCAGCAGATAGATTAAATTAGTCTACTATGGAGTCAAGGTGAAATTTTCAACAGATATTCAAGAACCATATTATCTTAATGTAAGGTAAAGGACATTTAGGAATTAGAGTTGAATAAAAAGTGAACCTGTTTGTTGTTTTACTAGGGAATATGTTGCTAATTAAAATAAAAAAAGTTTTTGATATAGAAACAAGGAACATTTTAGTAATTAATTGATGCTATCGATTTGTTTTAATCTTTAATACTCAATTTAGCAATTAGCTATAATCTGTTTAAATTCAGTAATGAAAAAGAATGGTACACCAGAAAATCCAACAGATAGCCAAGTAGTAGCAAGACAATATACATCCTAGAACAGTTTCCAAATTCTCAGGCAGGACACTTTGATCATTTGCTATCTTGTGTTTCCAATTTTGATTCACTAATTTCCTGAAAGTCACATCTTTATGACACAGGTAAAACTATTCCTATTTGCTGATAATATGATAGCACACTGAGCCTGGGGTGAGGAAGACCTGAATTCAAATCTGGCTTCAAACATTTACTAGCTGTGTGACCATGAACAAGTTACTTAATCTGTTTGCCTCGGTTTCCTCATTTGTAAAATGGGGATAATAGACTTACCTTCCAGTGTTGATGTGAAGATATAATAAAATAATCATTGTAAAGTACTTAACTATTAAAAGCTGCACACTCAGGTTTTAGAAGTGTTCAGAAGTTATTCTATAAAGGTGGCTGGCATCTGAACTAATGCTGTAGTTATCAATTAAAAGAAAATGACAAAAACAATAAAGGGCCCAAGGATTTTAGAAAAGGCAGGGATCAGTATGTGCTAGGACATTAAGATAAAGCTTCCTGGAGGGGGTAAATCTCAATTTTATCTCCGTAACAAAACCCAAGAGCTTTGGGAATGGTAATGTTTCCAATCCAGTGTTCTACAGATATAGCCTTGGGAAACAGCTATTGTAAAAATGCAAACTGGCAACTGGTTCTGTAAGTGCTACAGCCATAGCTATTAAAGATCCAAAAAAAAAAAAAAAAGATCTTGCAACCAAAGTTATTAGCACAATCAAATAGTCAACATCAAAAACTGAGAAGATGTTTATCAGTGGAAATGGCATAAAAGAGAAAGCATTACCATATATTTATTACTGCATCCTAAGGACCATAGGATCTTTCCAAATGACTTGAAGCTGAACTTTTCCATGTGTTATCTCCACCCTTAAGAAGTGAGGTCCTTAAGAGTAACCATCTTACTTTCTATATGTACCATCCCTAGTACTTAGCACAGTGCTTCCCACATAGAAAGCACTTAGTACTTTTTATCATTGCTTTATTCAGTTCAGAGCTGCAAAATACCTACTTTACTTCTAGTTTCTCTGCAAAAGAAAATGACCTTTAGGCTGAAAAGGACAGGAAAAGAATGGCTAATAGGCAGTTGATACCCAAGGTAAATAAGACCATAGAGTAATGCTGAGAGCACTTGTTCTCTTGATAAATTCAAGTCACCTGGCCTATATCCTTGAAGAACTTAGAAAAAAAAATACATATTGTCCTTAATCATTATCAGTGATCTTTGAAAAAAATTTGAAGAATAAGAGAAAACAGTAAATGTCCTGATTTCCAAAAATATGAATAAAATGAAATCAGTATATTATTACGGATGGCTCGTGGAAATTTTTCAAAAAAGGTTCAGAACAGACCATTTCTTTTTCTGAAAGCTTGTAAATTTACAGATGAAGAGAAAGTTAAGATAAAATTTACCTACATATTAACTAAAGTATACCATGGCATTTTTGGTAAAAAAAAAAAAAAAAAAGATGGAGAGATGGGAACTATATAGTAATATATTTAGATGGATTTAAAAACGGTTAAATGTCCAATCTAAAAGTATAATCCTTAATTACTCCTTAACTTGGAAGGTCTCCAGGGAAGGGGGGTCCCTAAAGATGTGTAGCTGGCCCTGAGTTGTTTGGCATTTTTATCAATGATTTAGACAAAGGTATAGTCGGCATACTTATCAGGTTTTTTCGATGACAATCTCAGTAGAGACAGCTAACACACTAGAAGAGTTGGGATTCAAAAAACTCTTGAGACTAGAAAATTGGGCTGAATCTACTAACATTAAATTTGATAGGAACAAATATAAGTTATACTTGCGTTCAACAAATCAATTTTAAAAGTTTACAAGCAACAAGTCATGAATAGACAGTAGTCGGTTTAAAAAAAAACAAAAAAACTGTAGAGTTTAAAGAACTTTAAGTTTACTGGAATCAATTTAAGAAAGACATTGCTTCTAGGAAAATGTAAGCAATAATCTTGTATTCTCCCCTTGAGATTACAAAATAGAAGCAGTATACTATGTTCAGTTCTGGGTACAATATTTAAGGAAGGATATTCACATGAAAAAATACTCTAAAGCAACAGTGATTAGAGAAATGAAAATTAAAACAACTTTGACTTACCACCTCACACCTATCAGATCAGATAACATGACAGCAAAAGAAAATGACAAATACTGAAGGAGACATGGAAAAATTTGGGCATTAATGAACTAAAGAGGAGAGGTTGTGAACTAGTCCAAACATTCTGGAGAACAATTTAGAACTATGCCAAAAAGGCTGTAAAAAATTACATACTCTAATCCAGCAATATCCCTACTAGGCCTATTATTTCAAGAGCTCAAAGGGATAGTACAAATATTTTCAAACATATTCATAGCAGCTGTTTTTGTGGGCAAGGAATTATTGGAAATTGAAGGGATTAGCATCAATTGGAGAATGACCAAACAAGTTGTGATTTATGATTGTGATGGAATACTATTGGGTTATAAGAAATGACAAGTAGTATGATTTCAGAAAAATCTGGGGCAACTTACAAGAAATGATGCAAAGAAGAATGAGCAGAATCAAGAGAACAATATACACAGTAACAGTATATTATAAGAAAAATCATCTGTGAAAGACTTAACCACTCTGACCAAGACAATGATCGAAAACCAATTCAAAGGACCCACAATGAGAGGGAACAAATGAACTGAATACAGATTAAAGCATACTTTTACTTTGTTTTTTTTTTTAGTGAGTTTTCTTTTTCAACATAATATAAAAAGGCTTTGTATGATTTCATATGTATAATCATTATCATATTACTTGCTTCCTCAAGGAGTAGGGTAGGAAGAAGAGAATTTGGAGCTCAAAATTTTTTTAAACAAATATTTTAAAAATTTACATGTAACTGAGAAATATTATGCATGCACATGTTTGCGTGTACATATATAAATACACGCACACATACACACACACACATATATATATAAAAGGCTGCTAGATAACATATAGAGGAGAGTAACTGGAAAATGGTTTCAAGTCCATATGGAGGTTAGTTGAAAAAAACTAATGAGGAATGATGTTAAGCCTGAAAAAGCATCTGATAAACATGTTAATTTGTCTTCAAGTACTAAAAGACTTGTCATGTGAAAGAGCAAAGCTCAGATTTGTTCTCTTTGGTTCCAGAGGAAAGAAATAGGAACAATGTGTTGAAGCTGAAGACACATTTAGATTTCATGAAAGAGGAGAAATCCTCATAATTAGTTATTAAAAAATAGCTGTTTTTGCAGGTAGTGAATTCCGTCCTCATCCCATGCACAGGAGCACAAGCAAAGACAAAATGGAACACCCACTGAATGTACTTTAAAAAAATTTAAAAAAAAAAGGAATCTTTTTGAAATATAGGGTGAGATGGCCGTGGAGATACCTTCCAATTCTAAAATTCTTGATGTGGCTATTAAAACTACAACTAATAATGAAGAGGTATCATTTCCATTGTGTTTTAATATTTGAAGGTGCTTAAAATATTTTCTCTCATTTGATCCTCACAATAACCCAGGTCAGGTTTTTATGTTGTTTTTATTTAGTCATTTCAATTGTGTGCAACTCTTTGTGAGTCCATTTGGAGTTTTCTTGGCAAAGTACTGGAGTGATATGCCATTTCCTTTTCCAGCCCATTTTACAGAGACCATTAAGTGACTTGGCCAGGGTCACACAACTATTAAGTGTCTGAGGTCATAACTGAATTAAAAGTCTCTCTGACTCCAGACAGGGGCTTTACCTACTATTATGTCTATTTTACACATAAGGAAATTAAGGTTAAAATAAGTTAGATGGCTTTGTCATATAGCTAGTTACTGTATGAGTCAGAATTTGAACATATGCTTCTTCTTGACTCTTAAGTCTAATACTTTTCTATTTTACCTCTTAATTGCCTTAAGGTTGAGTGATGTTCTAAGATAATTAATTAGATCTGTGCCTTACAAATACTAAAGTCCAGAATAAGTATGGATATATGCATTGGGGGATGTGAAGAGTTTCTAATTGATAGGTGAGAGATAACCTTTGGAAAAAGACATTATTTCATGCCTACAACAAAACAATATAGTCAACTATTAGCATCTTAATTTTTTTAATCAATCTGTTTTATGCCTTTTCCTCAGTTCTCTACTCCAAGTTTATTGTTTTTAGCATTAGTAATTAACTACCTAATTTGAAAACAATGTTGTATGTGTATTTTAATATACAAGAGGAAGGAAAAACCTAAAAGAAAAGGCATATTTAAGCTTATATGTTGCAAAACCATCCCAAGGTTTTCTCAAGGCTTACTGAGCAATTTGTTGTTGTTGGGTCATTTTTATCTGATTCTCTGTGATCCCATTTGGGATTTTCTTGGCAAAGATACTGGAATGGTTTACCATTTCCTTGTTCAATTCTTTTTTGCAGATTCAGAAACTGAGTCTTGTGCAGGGTCACAGAGTTAGGAAATATCTGAGGCCACATTGGAACACACACACACACACACACACACACATCACACACATCACACCCCCTTTGAAGTCCTCAGGATAACCATCCCTCTGAGGTACAGTATTAGTTTTTCTTCTAGTATCCTTGTACAATGTATACAATGTATAACCTTGGATTTGGCTTTTTTCATTGCACCTGGTCTAAGCACTGCCCCTAAGGCAGACACAGTTCCAGGATCCTGCTATGAAGTCCAAAATTCTCCAGATCCTTGAAGGAATACAAAGTCTTCCTCTGGCCAAGTGAAGATGGACAATGAGACCAAGACCAAAGCCAAGGGTCTCCTCCACTCCCTAGTCCCAGTCCCAGTCTAAAAGCTCCTCCTCAGGAGGTTGGCTGGAGGCTTACTTTGCATTATTTGTCCTGCCTTACTCTTCCAGACCCTGGGACCCATACTGTCCAGGGGGCTTCTTTGCAAAGATGCTGGAGAGGTTGGCTATTTCCTTCTTTGATGGATAAAGGTAAACAGAAGTGACAGTCACCTAACCAGGAAGTGTCCAAAAACCAATGTGAACTTAGGTCTCCCTGACTCCAGGCCCAGTTCTCCATCCACTGAGTCATCTGTCAACTTCATCTTGGCAGAGATTCAAACATTCCATTCCAAACTGGCTCCTTGATTTCATAAAAGCCCGACAGGGTTTGACCAATTCTCAACTCATTCAAATCTATTTTCTATTCCTCCTAGAATTCAAGGATTCTAAAGGGATAAAGGCCTTCTCCCAACTACAGAAGACTTAAGTGGGGTCCTTGATTCAATGGATCCCCAAGCTATTGTTCAGTGTTTCAGTGGCAGATTCTTGGTGACCCTAGGCAGGGTTTTCTTGGCAAGGAGACCAGAGGGGTTGGCCATTTCTTTCTCCAGCTCATCTGACAGACAAGAAAACTGAGGCAAACAGGGTTCAGTCCAGGGTTACACCACTAGGAGGTGTATGAATTCAGGTCTTCCTAATTCTATAGCTGGCCTATATCCACTTTGTAAACTTTAAAGGAAGGACAGCTAGGTGGCAAAGTACTTTTTTCATAACAATCTTGTGCCATAGTTTGTACAAGTACTGTAATTTCCATTTTACAAACAGGGAAACTGAAATTCAAAGATGTTAACTTGCCCACGTTCATACACAGCTAAAAGTTTCAAGGCTACAGATAGAACTCCCATCCTGAAAACAACTCTTTATCTTTGTCTGGTTAAGTTTCTATTTCAAACCCTTACCTAGCTTTAATGAAATTTTCAAATACTACTAGAGCCCAATTTTATTCATTTTTATGTATTAAGTTGTTTAGCAACTGTAGCTACGAGGACTGTCAATCATAGGTTTATGACCAAGTAGGTACTATCTAAATAAGCAAGACTTTATCACCCTCAGCAGTGCAGGGTGTGTCTAAAAGAATAGAGTATGTTCATCCTCTCCTGGTTAGAGGAAATAAAGCAACTTTAGTCTACCACTCAGGTCAGAATATGCATTTATCTCCATACCTTTTGATGTCTTTTTATTTATACAAAGATATATAGTCTAATTACCTCCTGACCACTGCCTCATCATAGCAGAGGGATTTAATGAAACAATGAGTTATGCCTTCCCTGTTTACTGAAGAAAGTCACAAGAGAGTTCTGACAAAAAGTGATCAGCCACTAGAAGAAAAAAAAAATGACCAACCATTCTAGTATCTTTGCCAAGAAATCCCCATAGCCTGGCATGCTATTGTCCAAAGGGTTGGGAATGATTCAGTGACACAACACTGTCTAATTGGAGGGGAAAAAAAGCACAAAACTTGTACTTCAGGAATGTGTGATAGATTATTTAATATTTCTGAGACTCAGTTTCCTCATATGCAAAAGGCAAAATAATGATACTTGCTTTATCTACTTCAGTATGTAGGAATTAATTCAGAAGAAAGGTTAGTCAATTAGCATTTATTAAACATCTACAAAGTTACAAGCATTATACTAAGCCCTGGAGATACAAAGGTTTAAAAAAACACTGTCTTTAAGGAACTCATAATCTAGTGTGGAAGACAAACAACAATATACAAACAAAATTTATTAAAAAAACAAACAAACAAACAAAAAAACAACAACCATCACCACCACCACCTAGGAATAATCTGATCCCAAGGGAATATTAGGAAAAGTTCTTTGAAGAAAGTGAGAAGGAAGCCAGTGAAGAGAAAAGGCATATGAGACAGCCTTCAAAGGCATCCATTAAAAAGGGCCAGGTCATATAGAGGGTTTAAAAGTCAAATAGATTTTTATATTTGATCTTGGAGGTAATAGGGGACGGTAGGAAGAAAAGAAAGAAGGAAATAAGAAAGTGAGGGAGGAAAGGAAGAGAGGAAGGGAGGTCAGATTTGCATTTAGGAAGATTAATGTGATATTCAAATGGTAGATGGAGTGGAGCAGGGAGACTTGAGGGTGACCAACCAGAAAGCTGCTGCAGATAGTACAGCCATGGAATGATTACTTTATAAAGGAAAGCTATTGTTTTACAGAGTTTGTATATTTTGGTCCGAAATATATGACTTTTCCATAGCGTCAGTTTCCTATGACTTCAACTTCTGACCTTAGAGAGTTACCTGGAGCACAAAGAAGCTACGGACTCGTGCTCCAGAGCACAATTACCCAAGTAAGATTTGTACCCGAAATTGCTAGGACCAGGCTCTCTATGTACTTACACCATTATCCCTCTAAAGTAATTGTTTTTTGTCCTTTAACGAAGATAAGGATAACAATGACAGTTTCACAGAAAGCCTGTGACATCAGGGAACTAATACATAATGTAATAAATAAATATAATAAATGATCGTGGGCTCTGTCTATTTTACTTTTCAGTGCCTCTCCTGGTCCTCCCCAAAACTTCCTCAACCCCCGAAGGTACAAAGGAAGCAGCCCCGGGAGCACATGGAGCACCTGGGGAGAATCCTGGCTGGGTTACTCAGCACGTGCGTATCCTTGGGTAGCCCCGTCCTTTCTGGGTCTTACTTTCCCCCTGAGTGACAGCGGAGCACGGTGCTGACTAGAGGTCAGTCCTGGCTCTATGGCCTGGGCGAAGGGGTGGTGGAAGGGGGGAGTAGAACCCTAGGATTCCATAAAGAGGTGCTCGTCTCTCTCAGGGAACAGGGAAGAGAAGCCGGTCGGGGACTGGGGCCAGAAGAGACCTCAGGAGTCACCTGGATGGCCTCGGGCCTCATAGGAGGAACCCAGACTACGCCTCCCGCGGGGAGGGAGGGGGGCTACGACTGGCCCCCGGAGGAAGCTCCGGAGGGGCAGCTTGGGTCCCAATCCCACCTCCCGCACCCACCGACCTTCCCGAGGTCCTAGGTGACATCATCTGTCAAGGAGGGGGGAGGAGTGCCGGATCTCAGCGGCGAGTCAGCTAGGGGAAGACTAGAAGTGACCACTGCGGTGGGAGCGCGAGAGCTCCCGGGAGAAGCAAGGGGGCGGGGGCGGAGGCGGAGGCGGCTGCTCGGAACCCCCGGCCCGCGCTGGGTCTTTGCCCCAGTCGGGCCGTCCGGTGGCTCCCGGACCGAGCCCGCCTCCCGCAGGGCTCTGTCTTACGGCCCAGGCAGCCTAGCTCCATACCGCAACCCCAGCCCGCTCCCAGTTCCCGCGTGGGCACTCACCTTACAGCCTGGACAGTCGGGGACTAGCCGCCCCGGGCAGCCCCCGAAGACGGGAATGGCCCAGGAGGAGGGGGAGGCCGCAGTAACGGCTTCTAATCTCCCAAAAGACTGAGACTCCCGGCCTCGGCGGCCTCTTCGGGGCAGAGCCACCAAGCCGGCTGGGGCCCAGCAGCCTGTAAGGGTGAGGGAGGGGCGGGGCTAGGCAGGCAGGGGCGGGGCGAGTCCAGGCGGAGGGGGCGGGGCGGAAAAGGAGGTCCGGCCCGAAAAGCATGGGGCGGTGCCTCGAGAGGAAAGGAAAAGGGGAGTGCCCTCAGGGCAGGAGGGGGCGGGGCGACGACCCAGAAAAGGCTAGGCCTAGCCTCAGGTAGTGAGAGGCGGGGCTGCGCTGGGACTGCGCGAGGTCGCCGCTCTTGTGACTGACAGGTTTTCAAATCTTCAACTGCCGGCCGACTCTGAGGCCCCGCCCTTCCCCTTACCCTACTCCCGTCCCTCCCCCTCCCCTCTTGCTCGCGAGCACTCGACCTTCTCCCCGCCCCCCAGCCTGCCCCGGAAACGGAGGCGGGCGACTCGGTCCGTTCCCTTCCCGCCCCGGCTGGCGGCCCGGCTAGAGCAGCGGTGGGCCCCGCGGGAGCCGGCCCCAGCATGTGGACCACGGCGCGGCGGCCATGAAAGCCGGGAACATGAGGATCCGCAGCAAAGGCCATCATCCGGGTAGATTTCACTTCTGGTCCCTTTCATCCCCTCCTTTTCCCTTTCCTCCTTCCTCCCTCCTTTCCCCTCCAGAATGGCCCCTTACTCTCGGCAAAAGTTGTTCCTCCCCTTCCCTCCTCCGCCCCGCGGGGTGCCCGGACTCGGGGCCCCTTGGGCCCCAGCCACTACCCCTCCCCCATTCGAAGTGGCATTTGTTCTGTGGGCCTCGACCTTTCCCCGCCTCGGCCTAGCCTCGGTTCCCCTGAGAGAACGAGGTGTGAAGAGTTTGGTGGGATCCCTTAACTCGAGGGCATCCCCCTCTGAAAGAAGGGAGAAGAGTGGGTTTGGGTATTTCCGGACAGTGTCTGAAAAGTGTACCTGTTTCCCTAAGTGATGGACCGCCCTGTCCAAGGGCCTGCTTTTTATGCAAACCAAATGATTTTTAAAAAGCCGGTCCCTGGAAGCCCTACTAGCTGTAAGAGGACTGCGGGATCAGGAATCGCGGTTCTGCCCGTTTCTTGGTCTCCTCGGGGATTAACCTTCCCCCCCCCTCCTCCCCAGAACACCCTAGGAATTTGAATGCTTGTTGACTGACTCCCGGGGAACTGAGATGATTCGGTTCCCCGAATTCTTGGCTCTGACCTGGTCTGCTCCTCTCTGGTGTGCTACCATGGACACTCCGTCAGCCCTGGATCAAGGCGACCTTCAGGTGGCAAGAAGGGAACGGTACTTGGGGGACCCCCACCCCAGTCGGAATTTATTCTCCCACAAATGTACAAGCCGTACTCAGGAAGGGAGTGAGCATTGGTCTAACACCTGTGGGGTGCCAGGTAATCTCCTTCAGGTTGTCTCATTTGTGCTATAGGTCTTGTTATTATCCCTATTTTTATTGTTGAGCAAACCGAAACTGACCTAGCTTTATGGGACTTGTTCAGGATCCCACAGGCCAGTAAAAGCCTGAGGTCTTCCTGCTTCTAGACCCAGCTTTTTCTCTTTCTTTCACCTACTTGTCCCTGAATCGTGAGTACTGAAGAAACTAAGATAAAAAATGAAACTGCCTTGTCCTTGAGCATAAGTAGGCAGAGAGATGGTAGCAAGATAAGTTATATAGATAATTAGTATAATTTGAAGAGGGAAGTAGAACTCCCAAGACAGCTAGGTGTTACATTGGATAGAATGCTGTGACTGGAATCAGGAAGATTCATATTCCTGAGTTCAAATATGGCCCTAGACATTTAGCAGCTATGTGACTCTGGACAAGTCACTTAATTCTGTCTGCCTCAGTTTACTCATGTGTAAAATGAGCTGGAGAAGGAAAGTATCTCTGCCAAGAAAACCATCCAAATTGGTTACAAAGAATAGGATGTGACTGAACAACATCAAATAGCGTCATTTATGGGGAATCAGAAGAGGCTTCCAAAAGGAAGAAGCATGGGACCTAAACTTTGAAGGAAGCTGGAGATGGAAAATTAAATAACAGAGGAAGTCTAATGTAACAGGAATATAGACAGGGCAGACTAGCAATATGAATCAAGATGGCAAAAGGTAGGTGGGAGTCAGATTGGGGAAGACTGAATACTAACTTTAGGAGTTTATATTTTATCCTAGATTCAGTAGCCACTGAAGCATTTTAAGAAGAGTGAAATGGAGAAGATGGTCTGACCTGTGTTTTTGGAATAGCATTTGACAGTTATGTATGTGAAGAAGTAGAAAGACTGGGTGAAGGCCTGTGGGAAAGGCTTTTGGCAATTGTCTAAAATTGAAGTAAGGACCACCTGACTTTGGAGAGTGGCTGTCGATATTAGAGGAGAAAAGAGAAGGTGATAAATTTGTGAAGATAGAATTAGTCAGCAAGTATTTATCATGGGTCCTTGTGCTAGAACCTGGGAATATAAAAGCAATGGATGAAACAAACCCCATTGGAGAGGAGTGTATCTTCAAATGGGGAATAGTTTGAGAAGCTATTAGCAGCTGTGATGTTGAGGAAGAGAAATTCCTTGAAACAAGGGGGAGTGCATTCCAGTCCTTTGGGACAGATATTTAGGAGAAGGGTGCAGAAATTGGCCTCCAGTAGCCAGTTTGACTGGATTTAATGACTGCTAGAGTAATGTACATTGTGTCTAGAAAGATGGATTGAGTCCAGTCTAAAAGGCTACAGAGTTTATATTTAAATTGGTAAGACTTGGCCAGGTGCTTATTGGTTATCTCCACCTGAAGGTGCCTAGTGGTTGTTCATTTGTGTTCTACTTCATTATAACCCTATTTGAGGTTTTCTTGGCAAGATACTGGAGTAGTTTGCAGTTTCCCTCTCCAGCTCATTTTACAGAGGAGGAACTCAATTAAACAGGTTTGAGTGACTTGCCCAGGGTCACATAAGCTAGTATCTCCCTTGAACTCAGGTCTTCCTGATTCCCATTAGTATCCTAAAAGCCGTCTATCCAAAAAAAATTCATTATATTTCTGCCACATCCCACCACTCCTCGAGCTTTCTTATTTTTACAAGTCTGCCACTGTTCTGATCATTCATGATTGTAACTACAATCATCCTATAGTCTTATATCCTGTCAGTTGCCAAGTTTTGCGGATCCAAATATAAATTCTGTCCAGCAGCATGAAGGGTTACAGAATAATTCAAGGAAGCATTTTGTCAACAGAGCAAAGGATTCAAGGGTACAGTATCTTAGCTAAGATTTATAAAGTGTTTTAAGGTTTGCAAAACATTTTACCTAAATTAACTCATTTCATCTTTACAACCCTGTGAAGTAGGCATTAAGTATTGCCCCCATTTTTCATTTGAGGAAATGAAAACTGAAACTCAGTGATTTAAGTTACTGGTCCAGGATCATGCAGCCAGTGTCTGAGGCAGAATTTAAACTCAGTTTATTCATGCCTAACCTTGTGTATAGCTGAACTGTTCATTTACAGGGTTATTCTTTGATGGAGAAAATGATGACAGCAGGAGTAAATACACCAGGACAACAGAAAATGGGAGGAGATAAAGAGGAGGATTGTGGTGAAGGCAAAGAATTGGTTTAGAAATATCCAAAGTTCAGGACCAGGAAGGTCACCAAGCTTAATGATTATGAAACTCAAACATGGCCTTCCCTGTCCTTAGCCCAGATAAAGTGAGGCTTTAGGCCTAGGAATTAAAGAGGCTGAGGAACTAGGATTGCTAGAAGAGGTCATTGAAATATATACTGAAATTTTTCAGTATGAAAGTAGGTGTTGGAGTGGAGAATAAGATAGAGCCAGTATTCACACCTTCAGTAAAGTGGGGTTCCTGAGCTGGAGAATTGCAGATCACTGCCTCAAGGTTTCAGTAATGAAATGAGTTAATGAACCACCAAGAAGATATTGCTGAAGCAGGGAAGTCCTGTATATCAGGAGACTCAGAAGAGGGATATGAAGTGCTAGAAGCTGTGGCCAGAAATGTCATGGTTTCCAGAGAACCTTCATTTATTAGTAACAATTGATTTCTTATGGTTCAATTCTTAGAAAAGCTAAAAAAAAAAAAGGAAGGTCTTCTTCAAAATGAGCTGTCTAACCAGTTCCCTGCTTGCTTTGGCCTTGTGTTCCCAAAGTTCATTTATAAATCTATTGTTGGGAATTCTCTCTCTAGTAAAATTCACAAAAAGTGAACTGAGGCATGCTTCTCAGAGCAAGATAATAATTTTATCAATAGGGGCATGTCCCTGCCAATAAAAGAGTCAAGGGCCTCTTCAGTTTCCAACCAGAGACCCTTAGCAAAAGGATAGCTTTTTTATAGATTATGAGGAGCACAGTATAAAGAACAGAACAGGATAGATGGCATCATGGTGTTGAAGACAACATAATTGGTTATGTAGTTGAGGTATAGGAAATAATATAACTGCTTGGAAATTGAGAATGGGGACTAGGGAAAAAAAAATCCCCTTCCTCCCAGTAAGAAGTGCTTGTTTATTTAAGTCCAGCTGCAAGATAGTGGCCTAGACTTCTTTGAATAGCAAAGGAGACTTTCTTGAAAGTTAGCTTGGTGGTAAAGATATCAGGCCCAATTCCTTTATGGCAAGCCTTATCCCAAACGTTAGCAGAATTCCTTGAGACAAGAATATAATTGTGATTAGATGCTAGAGAATTGGGTTTCTAAACTTAACCCTTCACAGGACAGCAGATTTCTGAAATAAGTTCAGGGACAGAGAACAATGACTTTTAAGTAGTTATAGGACAAAATCAATTAATTTTAAGTAGGATCAATAAGAAAATGATACAGGATCAGTTTTAATCTTCTCAGACTCAAAATACGTTTTCCTTTAGAAACAGTATTCTGGGTGATGGTTAGTTTTCCACAAAATCCCACTTAATATGTAAAATCAGATGCATTTTGGGCAGGGAGAAGTGCAGAATAGAGAACATTGGAGTTGATTCTATATGCCTGGATGATGTTAATGTCCACCAGGAGTGGATGGTGTTTGGACAAGAAAGATAAGCCTGTCAAGAAACCAGGCCCTTCCTGGAGAGACTTGCATGAACTGATGCTGAGTGAGATGAGCAGAACCAGGAGATCGTTGTACATGGCAACAACAGTACTATATGAGGATCAGTTCTAATGGACATGACTCTTCAACAATGAAATGCTTCAAACCAGTTCCAATTGTTCAGTGAAGAAAGCCATATACACCCGGAGAGAAGGATTTGAAATGTGGACCACAACATAACATTTTCATGTTCTCTATTGATGTTTGCCATTGTATTTCCTTTATCGGATTATTCTCTCTTATAGAAACGATTTCTCCTGAACAAAAAAAAAGATGTGTGGCAATAACTATACATATATTTGATTTAAGTATTCTAACATAATTATCATGTAGTGGATATCCTGCTATCTAGGGGAGGGGTGGGGAGTAAGGGGGAAAAATTTGTAACAGAAAGCTTTGTAAGGGTTAATGTTTAGGAATTACCCATACATATGTTTTGCAAATAAAAAGTATTAATAAAAAAAAAAAGAAACTAGGCCCTTCCTGCACCTGGCCCTACACAGTATCACATATTCTCTAGGACAATAATTCTCAAATTTTTGGTCTCAGGACCTCTTTACACTCAAAAATTATTAAGAACCCCAGAATAGTTTTTGTTTATATTAATAAGTGCCATATTAGAAAGTAAGGCTTATTTAAGAAAAATATCATTTCCTTTTTAAAAGAGTGATGAACCCACTAATTATATATTAATATAAATAACATTGTATGAAAATCATTTTTTCAAAACCAAAAAGTAAGACTTACTTTTTCTACATTTTTACAAATCTCTTTAATGTCTGGCTTCATAGAAAACCGATATTTTCTTGTATCTGATATGTTGTTTTGGTTAAACTAAATGAAGAAAATGCAAACGCCTTGAAGGAACCTAATAATTCAGAGAATCAAAGATTCAGTCAGTCTGGAGACTCAAAAAAAAAAGGCAAAAGCCTCATCTCTGTCCTCAAGGAAATTCCAGACTAGGTTGCCCAGAGGTTATATTGGGCCTGGAGTCAGGAATTAGTCAAATCAGATCCCAGATACTTATTAGCTATGTGACTCTGGGCAACTCACTTAACCCTATTTGTTTTGGTTTCTTCATCTGTCAAATGAATTGGAGTAGTAAATGTCAAACCACTCCAGTATTTTTTGCCAAGAAAACCCCAAATGAACAACAAATTCATGTAAAGATCTAAAATGAATTGGTGTTGATACTGAATTAGTACAAATAAAATGTTAAGTATAGTCACCTCTATAGGTGCATTCATTTGTAAAACAAAAATTCAGTTCAGCAGATTCAGTCTTCATGTTTGAAGCTAAATCTTTAATTCATAGGCCAGGTAGCATTTGAAAAAGCCTCTGTACTTGAGATAAAAATGAAGAAATATTTGATTCAAGAATCATTAGGGAGCCCCTGGAGTTTATTAAGTACAGGAGTGAAATGGTCAGGCTTGTCCTGTAGGACAATCACTTTGGAAGATGGATTAGAAAGAAAATAAGGAAGGTCCAAGATGCAGTAGTTGGAAGGGGGCAGTGATTAACCCCTCTGCAGCATTGGGTTGTTGACTGCCTGTTTAGAGATTAAGGAGACAGAAGTGACAAGATATGGCAAGTGATTGGATTTGTTGGGGTGAGGGAAGGAAGGTGGCACCAGATTTGCAAATCTAGATGGCTGAAATGAAAATAGATGGGTATCCTGGACAGTGTTAGGTAAATTTGGAAGAAATGGGGATTTGGGGAAAAAATAGCTTAATCTGAGATCCAGATTGCATCTCTTCCATGTCTTGCTTATGCTGTACTCCCACTCTGTTTTACCCAAAATGGAGAAGTAGGGGTCTTCATCCTCCATCAGTATCCCAGCAGAGAACTCACTGAGTGGAATGTCAGGGGATGGTTATGTTGGCTGGAGGACTCTCCAGTGGTACCTGATAGATTCTGCTGTGGGTGCCCAGTTAGCAGTCAGGGTATGAAGGCCCAGAATACCCAACATAGATTCAGAAGTGGGAAGGGGAATGGAAAAGTCAGTGGACTTAGGAGTTTTCACTAGAGGTGGAAGGAATAGAATGGGGAAGTATGGTTGGTTAAAGATAGGTTTGGTCATGTTGGAAACAAGCCCCCAGGGTTGTCTGCCATGGACACTCTAGTTGGTCACACAACCCTGAGAATAGGCTGGAATAGTGATACCTCCTGTGGTGACTATTGCCACCACATGTAAATATACCACATGTAAAGTCTAAATTTACCTGACTTCTAAGTCATAGGTTCTAGCCAGGTTTCATTGGCTCTCCATGACTTGATACATTGAAGAGAATTTTGGACTGGCCAAGCTGGAAAATCCATGAAGCCATGGCATACTTGCTGTTGTTGACAAGTTCCTATTAGCATTGGAACTAGCAGCCATAAACCTCCCCCTTCTTCCCCCTAGGAGGAGGGTCTTCTAGAAAGGAGGAGGAAGCAGAGATGGATGAATGAGTCTCAGGAGTGCAGCAGGGCCTGACACATTCCTATTATCTAATTCTTATTTCCTTTTTGATACCTCCCCCCACAGTGGGATATCATCAAATCAAGCACTTTTGCTTGATTTGAGTCAGCTTCTCCTTTCTCTGCATTTGCATCATGATATGCTTCAGGTGTGCTCATAGCGTATAAATATCTGCACATTGGACCCCTGCAGGTTTCCCCTTGTCTAAGCTCCTTTATCTTCGGTCTCTGTTTTTCTTGCTCCCTCCCTGCTACTGATAGAATGCTTTCTTCTTCAAACTATTCACTGTACACATAGACATATGTAAGCTATCTATACTCCTTGATTCTGACTTCCAACCTCTTTTCTTGCTAACTTCAATAACCTTTTTCTTAAATCTTCATCCTTCCAGAATTCTGCAACTTTAGAGACTATTCAAAATGGGGCTGGCAACAATCTGTCCTCTAAGCCAGGGCTTCTTAAACTTCTTTCCACTTATAACCTCTTTTTGCCAAGAAATTTTTATACAACCCTGGGTATGTGGACATATAAAATAGATATACAAAGCAAACATTTACTGATAATAAATCAAATTTATTTTAAACCAATTCTTTGGTACACGTGTAATTTTACAGTTTATTAAAGACGAAAGCAAATTTTGTTACTAATGAGATAAATGTGCTTGTGTATTTTTACTTAAAGAATTACATCTTTGGTAGAATATTTGATACTTCTTACCATTATCAAATTTTTCATAACTCTCCACATTTAGTTAGGTGATCCCATGAAGGGTCATGGCCCACAGTTTAAGAAACTTTGCTCTAAGCAACTCTCCTCAAAGCTGGGGTTCTTCACATGACTTTGAAGTGATTCTGATCTATATATCCTGATTTAGTCTTTCTCCTGTTCTCTATTATATTATATATCTCTAACTAGCTTGTTAAGTATCTCAAACTCAACATGTCCAAAACAAAGCTCATGATCTTCCCTCTTAAATTACTCCATTCCAGACTTTCATATTTCTCAGTCACCCTTCCAGTCATACAGATTCATAACCTCAGACTCTTTCCAGACTTCCCTTACCTTGACTGTTTCTAATCGGTTAATAAGTCTGATATTATTTCCATGATCTCTCCTTCTCTCCATTCACAAAGCCGCCACCCTAGTGTATGCCTTATCACCTCTTGCCTGAACTATATTGGCCTCCTGTTTCAAGGCTCAACCTTCTCCATTTCAACTTCCACATAGCTACCAACGTTAATTTTTCAAAGGGACAGGTCCAGCCATGTCACATCCTTATTCGTTACACTTCAGTGGCTCCCTGTTACTTCTAGTAACAAATATTTCATATTTATCACATCCTTTATAAGTTTTATTTTTGTGTAAGTTTTATAATGTATGTCATAGTATAGTATATAATGTATAAAATAGAAATGGTGAATGGGACTATTGCTACTAAAATGAAGTTGTCAGTCTGTTCCCCCTGATTCCATTTGCCATGACTTTGCAAAACAGAATACCCCTCTGGCCAAAAGAGAATACCCCTCTTTGGCCAATCTTCCTCTATATGTGTAGTCTCCTTTCATTTAAATGTAAGCTTCTTGAGGAGGGCTCATTTTTTTCTCGATTTTTTTTTTTTTTGTTTGTTTTTTGTATCTGTATCCCAGTCCTTAGCTCAGTGATTGGCACACAGTAGGTACTTTTTCTTCCATTGACTCATTCAGCTCCCTTTTTATCCACTAGAAAAGCCACTATGCTACTTTAGACCCTCATCACTTCTTTCTGGTCTATTAAAGTAGACTCCCAGTTGGTTTCACCCCAATCCAGTCCATCTCACTGCCCAAAAAAATTGTCCTAAAGTGCAATTGTGACTGTCACTCCCCTATTAAGTAAATTTCTATATCCCTCCATTATATTTTTAGGATTAAGTTGTAAATTGTTGGTTCACATATTGGTTTTGCCACATTGATCTTTTCATGGTTCCTCAAAGCACGCCCATTTATCTCCATGTCTTTATATTGGCTGTCCTCCGTGTCTGCAATGCTCTTCTTCCTGCCCTGGCTGCTGGTCCCTGTGGTTTCCTTTAAGTCCCAAATAAAATCCTGTTTTCTTTAGGAAGCCTGTCCTAGCCCCTTTTAATTTTGTGCCTTCTCTCTTAATTTCCTTAAGTTATTACCCCCTCATTTTTTCTTGTCTCCCTTATTGTATTGTAATCCTCTTAAGGGCAGAGACTTATGTCTTTTGCTTCTTTTTGTATCCCTAGCACTTACCACAGTGCCTGGCACACAGTAGTAGCTTAATAAATGCATTATTGGCTGACTGTACCTTTGCTTCTTAAAACGCTAGCTCCTTCAAGATTCAACTCAAATATCCCCTTTCTCTGTGAAGTTTTCCCTGTATTCCTTATGGAATGTTCTTCCTTAAAACAAATTCAGTCATATATATTTTGCACCTGCCATTTAAATATTCTAAATTATGCACATACTTTGATGGATGATGGGATTATAAGTGCCTCAAGGACAAGGATTTTAACTTTATTAATTTAAATCCTCTCCTGGCAGAGGACTTTCACTGACTTCCTCTTGCCTTTTAAAGTCCTTCAGAATCTGCTTTCCACCTGCATCTCTTACTTTTTTTCACCTTATTACCTTCATACATTCTGTGTTCTAGCTAAATTTACCTATTGGGTACCTCCATAGATGACATTGTTTTCTATCCATCTTTCTGCCTATCCTTGCATAGGCTGTCCACCTATACCTGGATGATGATACCCTTACCCCTTCTCCCTCTCTGGCCATGGCCTACAAGAAGACTTTTCTGATTCTTGCTAATTGTTCTTGATTTCTTCTTAAAACTGTAGCGTATATTCTTTTCTGTGTGTATGTTATATTCTCTTCTCCCCCCCTCCCCCCTTTCCCACCAGTAGAATGTCTCTTAAGTTTCTGTATTTAGATGATAGGACCTTCTGTATGTGGCATTATGTTTAGAACACATTGAAATTGTTAATAGTTCTCAAATGGCATCTAAAGTAAAGTTATTACTGATAACTTTAAAAATATTTTTGTGTGTGAAATTATACATAAATTAATCATTGACCCACGGTGGAAATAAAATATTTCCCCATTAATTAGCTTAATGTGGCTTGGAGGTTGTATTGTTTATCCCCAAAGAAAATTTAACTGCCATCTCTTCTGAGAGACATAGGCCAAGGAACCAAATAGAAGTGACATACTAAATTATTACATCAATTCTCCACTCTGGGTTAGAGAAGTAACTACTTCCTTGATTAGCCTATCAATCAAGGTCCACTTAGGAATGTTCTTCAGAACCTTGTGTAGTAATTCAGTCATCTGAGGTTTCCCAAGGGTGAGTGGGCAGAGGAAGGGTGGTAAGACACACATGCCTTTTGAATAAACCTCTTCTCTTCAAAACCTTACTTTGTAATTTGATAGAAATTTTTTTATGCCTGAGTTGTCATTTTTCTGGATTATTGGTTAACTTCTCTGAAGGGAAGAGGTTGAAGCAGAATTCTTCTCAAATTTGCTAAATCTCAAAATAATTATGTAAAAACCAGCTTTTCTATGAAACATAATTTAATTATAAAACTTTTTTTCATAGCAGGTGGTATCCAAATAAAAAATGAGAAGAATAGACCATCTTTGAAAACTGTGAAAAATGATAACAAATCAGAAAAGTATAAATATAAGCCACTCTGGGGAAAAGTCTTTTATCTTGATTTGCCATCTGTTGTGATATCTGAAAGACTGGAAAAGGACCTCAAGGAACTAGGAGGGGTAAGTTAAAATGCTGTTTCAAAAAAAAAAAAAACAACTTTCCATAAATTTGTTAGATGATTTCAGTTTGGGCCTTCCCTGCAGCAGGGCAGTCCTTTTTCATGTCCCTACTTATTTTAGCTCCTCGATCGCACCCACCACCCAGCCAGCCTTGTTGCTATGGCCTTTCTGCCTCTGACGAAGTCGCACAGGCCCTGCCTTGTTCAATGACTTCTGTTCTCTAGCTTCTCAATCCAGCAGCTGATGTGATTTTCCAGGAGCACAGATCCTGGCAGAGACACCCCCCTGATCTCAGGAAAGTCCAGGGTCTAATGTAAAATCGGACACTCGGCATTTCAAGCTCTTCCCAACCTGTCTTCACACTTTCACACTTTCTTCTTTCCATGCACTCTCACGACCCTCCTACTGGCCTTTTGTTATTCTTCCCATGGACCCTTTTGCCTGTCTCTGAATTTGTACTGATTATCTCCACATACCTGTAATGCCCTCCCTCCTCACCTTGGGTTCCTAGCTTTCATGGCTTCCTCCCCTCCCACTCTAATGTCTTCTGAGGAAACCTTTCTTGGTCCCCTGCCCTCGAAGTGCCTCTCCACTGAGTCTTGTATGTACCTATCTGTTATACTTGTCTCAAACTTTAGAATGGAAGCCACCTGAGAGCAGGGACAATATTTTTACCTTTTTGTGTATCCCAAGGACAGTGTTTGGCATATGGGTAGTACACACTAAATGTATGCTTATTGACTGACTTAATCAAAATAGAACTTAGGATTCTCCTGAGATATAGAGCAAGGTAGTTAGAAAGAAAGCTTTCATTTTAAGGATAGCAGCCTTAGTGAATAAAAGGAAGCTTTGTTTTGGAGTGTTGCCCATGTCAGTACCAGAGGCAGCTTGTTAAGCTGGTGACTGCAGGTGAGCTCACTGCAGGTAAGGTAAATTTCCACTTTGGGAAATGCGTTCACCTGTGGAATCTGATCTTTGTTGGGGAAGAGTAAATAATGCCAAGATTCCACTTTGAAAATTGCCTTCACCTGTGGAATCAGTGATTTATTTATTTATTTTTGTGGGGGAAGGGTAAATAATGCCAAGATTGATGTTAACTCTTTTGAAAACTAGCTGATTATTGAAAGCTGATTGTAAGTTAAGTGGAGGCCCCTAGTGTGTTCTTAACAAGTTGGAAGTCACGGTTCTAGGACAGGTAATAGTGTGATGGAGAGAGCTCCGTAGAATGGGCTCAGATCTCAGTACTGACCAAGAGTTTTGTGGCTATGCTCAAGTCACTTAAACCCTCTAAGCCTCAGTTTCTTTGACTACAAAAAGGCTATAATAATAATACATTGTGTAACTCATAATGTTGTAGAGGGGGAAAAAAACAGTTGGCAAATAATTAATCTGTGCCAAACTCCTGCTTAGATTCTTGGCTTGGGCAAGAGCTCTTTAGCTTATTATTCATTGATGTTTATACATCATGGTTCTATGGGAAAAAAACTTAAAATAGTCAAAAGTTGGACTCCACTCCCCTAAAAAAAGGAATGTGGTTTTATGTGAAATGCTAAAATTTTCCTGGTTATTAATTAATATTTATAGAAATTCCTTGTTATATATTGGTTTAATGTATGTGCTTTAAATTGTAATCCCTGTTAGAATGCTTTTTAAAATAAGAAAATCCTGCTTTTTCAGTACTTATATTGTTTTTGACAAAAAGTTGAGGTTAACTAATATCTAAGAAAACAGAATTAAGATTCAAAAAAAATTAAATCCACTCTATAGCGCAGAGCAATAGGCTAATTCTAGTAAGATGAAATTGAATAGAAAAGTATCATATATGTGGAATAAAAATTCTTCTAGTTTTATATATGAGATAAAAACTGATTCAGAGCAGGATGGGCTGCCTACCTGCGGATTGCTTAGACAACTAGGTTAGATGACAAGTTCATGGAGGGTGTATGGATAACAAGCCCCATGTGAGTTAGAACTGGGAAAACCTGGCCAGATAAGACTAAGTGGCTTCCACTGTCTTAGACTGCAGAAAGCCAACTCTTCGGAGTCTTTTTCTACACTTAAACTAGGGACTACAGGAGATTGTGACACTCTTATATCCATGTGAAATAGTAATTAATCAAAAATGTCTCGGGGCAGCTAGGTGGCGCAGTGGTTAGAGCACCAGCCCTGAAGTCAGGAGGACCTGAGTTCAAATCTGGTTTCAGACACTTCCTATCTGTGTGACCCTGGGCAAGTCACTTAACCCCAATTGCCTCAGCAAAAAGCAAAAAAAAAAAAAAAAATGTCTCTCCAAGGTTGAAGAGAATGCCTAATAGAGCTCATGTGATGAAGAACAGCAAGGAAGAAAATGAATGAACTGTGAGCCCAGTGACAAGAAAAGAAAATGAAGGAGTGAGGGAAATAAAAGTTGATCTGCCTAATGTCATTACATAAGCATAGCATTGTGGACTCAATTGAACTCTTCCCTGATGTTACCTTTCACTACTGGCTACTTCATTTAGGAAATATGTTGATATGCTGGAGTGCATGTAGAGAAAAGCATTCAGAATGATTGAGGGCACTAGTAGCATGTAAAGACTGGCTGAAAGAACTGGAGATAATAGCTTGGATGTAACTTAAGTGAATATAGGATTGTTTTATTTTAAAATTTTAATGGGATATTAAATGGAAGAAAACTTAGATTTATTCTACTTGATTCTGTAGGACAAAAGTAAAACCCATTCACAGAGACAGATTTTGGCTCAAAATAATGGAAAAACTGCACAATTAGAAGTGCCAGAAATTGCTTTGGGTTCCTTAGGAATCTTTCTCTCCAGGGTTACCCGTCCGCCATCCTCCTTTCCAGAAATGTTGTAGAGGCAGTATCTGCTTCAGGCATAGGTTGGACTTAAATGATGGCGATTGGGAATTCCTCACAAGTAGGAGATTTGCATTATTGATTTAGCTTCTCTTGCTAAGCACCTTCTTTTACAGTCTTTATATGTTTACACAAATTGTAAGCTTTCTATGTGGTTTTACAGTCTGGTAATGAGGGACAGCCAATGGAGAGTAGGTTAAATAGACTGATTTGACCACATGCATTTACTGTTCCACTGGGATTGGATAGGCTGGGAACTCCAGAGTCCCCAGGGGCCTCGTTTGACTGAAATCCAAAACAGTAGGAGTTATTTCAGCATTGGTGCTTGCTATGGATCTTAAAGATGAGAAAGTGGGGCAGACAATGCTTTGCGCAGGCCCACACTGGGTCTAGGGTAGGAATTGACCTCAGATCTTCTAGATTTCAAGTCTTCTGCTCTAGCCACTTAGCCTCTTTGGGCCATCACTAGCCCCTGCTTCCATCCTCACAAATGTTAATAACATAGAAGGTACCTAGTGTTTTACAAGTTGGTATTCTATGAGACAGTACTGCCAGATGCAGAGTATCTGAGGACACACCTCTCAGCACCAGCTCCGCCATCAGGGACAAGTTACTTTTCCTTTCATGTCTTTTAAAAAAAGACATGCCCAGAGTACCTGACTTTTGGGGCCGTTATGAGGTTCATGTTGGGGAATGTGTATAAAGCATGCGCCATACCTCAGAGCATGGCATAAATATTAGCGGGGACTGTGCTAATTCCAGTACTGCCAGCCATTCTCCCTATCAGAGCTTCTACTGAGAGTTGGCATTCCATCTCAGTGTCTTGGGTCATCTTGTTCAGTCTTCTCTTTGTACTCAAAAGTAAAGGAGAAAACCAAGAGGAAAAAAACAGTTGATCAGAAAAGCCGGTGAAAGGAGGAGTTTGCCACCTCTGTGTGTTCAGGGAGTGCCTCCTGACTCTTGAACAAAAACCCCTTGAGGACCAACCAGCTTTAGAAACCTTGTAATCAAGAGACTTAGGCCCAAATTATGCCTCTACTATCTAATTGCTTTGTTATTTTAGACAAGCCCCAAAGCCCTGAGCTCAGTTTCCTCTCCAAAAGCAGCACAGTAGCAAGTACTTAAGTATAT
>JAJPUD010001658.1:347970-404599 GCA_023553655.1 Myrmecobius fasciatus | reverse complement strand
GATTGGCTAAAATGACAGGAAAAGATAACGATGAATGTTGGAGGGGATGTGGGAGGGCTGGGACACTAATACATTGTTGGTGGAACTGTGAACGGATCCAACCATTCTGGAGAGCAATTTGGAGCTATGCTCAAAAAGTTATCAAACTGTGCATACCCTTTGACCCAGCAGTGTTTCTACTGGGCCTATATCCCAAAGAGATCTTAGAGGAGGGAAAGGGACCCACCTGTGCAAGAATGTTTGTGGCAGCCCTTTTTGTAGTGGCTAGAAACTGGAAACTGAAGGGATGCCCATCAATTGGAGAGTGGCTGAATAAATTATGGTATATGAATGTTATGGAATATTATTGTTCTGTAAGAAACGACCAGCAGGACGATTTCACAGAGGCCTGGAGAGACTTGCATGAACTGATGCTGAGTGAAACGAGCAGAACCAGGAGATCATCATGCACAGCAACAACAGTATTACATGATGATCAATTCTGATGGACATGGCTCTCTGCAATAAAGAATTGTCTCAAACCAGTTCCAGTTGTTCACTGAAGAAAACCATATACACCCAGAAAGAGGGACATGAAATATGGACCACAACGTAACATTTTCATGATCTCTATTGACATTTGCTTGCATTGTGTTGCCTTTCTCTGATTCTCTTTTTTCCTTGTAGATAGGATTTTTCTTGCATAACCTCTCAAGCATTTCAACATTATTAACATGTAGTGGACTTCCTGCCATCTGGGGGAGGGGAGGGGACTGGGGGTAAAATTTGTATTGGAAAGCTTTGTAAAGATCAAGGTTGGGGAACTACCCATACATATGTTATACAAATAAAAAGCTTAAAATTAAAAAAAAAAAAAAAGAAGTTAGTTTCTCTGCCTTCCTTAGAGGAAAGCTACCAGGCTAGAATTATATCTATCTGCCCCCCCTAACTATTGCTTGTTAATACAGGAGAAATAATTTTTAGGGATTGCTATCCCTTAGTGAGGAAGGAGTACTGTAAAGATATATATCTAAAGCTTGATTCTCTTGCCACCAAATACTAAAGGCACAAAGACCACTCCTAGCTAAGTAACAAATAAATCCATTTGTACAAAGTGAAAGCTTCACTGGTTGCACTCCTTGGATTCAATTCTATGTAGCATCTTTGTTCCCCTCTATCACAAACTCATCAAAACTGTTGCATCAGCTTTGGTATTTTACCATGTCAGTGTTCTTTGCAGCCTCTATCATTCTGTTTGGAGGGTTGTAGAGTGGAACAAAAAACTCCTCCTGAAAACTTCCATTTACTAGCTTAACTCTTTGGATTTGTCTTGGTTTTTCAAGGTTTGTGTGTGTGTGTGTGTGTGTGTGTGTGTGTGTGTGTGTGCGCGCGCACATGTTGTGTTCCCCCCATTAAATTATAAGCAAATGAACCTTGAAATTCAAATTACATTCCCATACATAGCAGTCCATGATACTGATGAAACATGGATATCACATTCTCTGCATATCTCTAAAAAAATTTCCTTTCTCTGCCATTCTGCATGATAGCTCTCCTACTCAAACTATCTTCTGATTAAAATGCTTTAAAAAAACATTAAAAGTACTATATAGAGCATCTGTGTCAAACTCAAATGAATTCCTTTTGGATACATACTTAGAAAGTACAGTTAAATACAACCACAAGAACATGTAAAAGGAAGAATTTAAAGGGAATGAAGCAAAGATGAAGAAGCATCAATATTGGTTGGTTGACTAAAGGTTTGGATGGCTTGAGGATCTCAATTGAGCTAACAGTCAATGGTTGTAAGGTTCTGCCTATGGATAGGGACTGACATGTAATAAGAAAAGCATTTATGTGACATGTTGACTTGTAAAACATTTTACAAATCTTATCCTCACAACAATCTTGTAGGGTAGATACTATTTTTGTTCTTGTTTTTACAGCTGGGGCTGAGGCAGGCAAAGGTTAAATGACTTGCTAAGTTGCCTAGTGGCTCAATCACATATTAATTTGCTTGTGGAATGAGTGAGAGATTTAGAATTGGAAGTTAATTCAGAGGCCAGATTAGTCCAAACTCTTCACTTTATAGATGAAAAAACTGACCCATGGAGGTTGAGATTTGCCCAATGCTACACAGTCTCATATGTGGAATGTGGTGATGATAATGATAATGGCTAGCATTCAATAGTGTTTTAAAGGATGCAAAATGTTTAGCATTTATTATCTCATTTGATCCCCACAACTCAGTGAAGTGATCTTATTATCCTTTGAGGCCGAGTAAGGTTAAGTAAGCTATAATGTGTAAGGCTAGATTTGAATTCAGGTCTTCTTGATTACATGTCCAGTACTTATTGTGCTGTGCCACCTAGTTGCCTCAAATATAAAATCTCAGGTAAGTGTTTGCTTTGGGTGATATTTTGGATTATAAATAATGATTTATAGTTATTATCTATAGATTATAGAATAATATTTAAATCATTAAAGTGATTGTTACTACTATTTTCTTAGTGATAATAAGCATTTTATGATTCCTCAAAGGAATCTTTTAAAACTGATTTTTTCAAGTGAGTTTTTCCTTTACTTTTTTACCATTTTTACTTTTGAAGAGCTTTGACATTCTTTAGTTGCTAAGTAACATACCCATCAAGTATTATTGCATTTTTTTTCTGAATAATTTCTGTAATCACTCAGGAGATTACTTTAATAACATTTCATACAAAATTGGGAGAAATGGCTAATTTGGGAATTATTTGGAAAAAACACAAGGAAATATTTCCTAGGTGACAGCAGATTCACAAAAAGAGGAACATGAAGGTAGGTATACACAACAGACATTCAACTATTACACACCATTTGCTCTTTCCAGAAATTGGTCAGAATCTTTGGTATTGATGTTAAAAAGAAACCAAAAGTCCCAATGGGGTAAGAAATCTTTTCAAGAAAGATGATTTCGTCTGAGAATTCTAAGCTGATCACCTGAACTATAAAAATATTTTTTCTTTTATTAGACTTTTCTTAAATCCATCTTAGTCTTTTCTTAGTTTTTTAGTGTTTTCTAACATTCATCTTAAAACAAGTTGCCCCATGGTTCTGCCATATGTTAATTTGCTTGTGACACGAGTGAGGGACATAGGATGAGAGATTTAGAATTGGAATTGACTTCAGAGGCCAGATGAGTCTAAATCCTTTACTTCATAGATAAGAAAATTGACCCACAGAGGTTGAGATTTGCCTAGTGTTACACAGTCTCATATATGGAATGTGGTGATGATGATAATGGCTAGCATTCAATAGTGCTTTAAAGGATGCAAAATGCTTAGCATTTATTATCTCACTTGATCCCCACAACCCAGTGAAGTGCTCTTAGTATCCCTTGAGACTGAGAAGAGTTAAGTAACTTGCCTAAGATCACATACTTAGGACTTCCAGTTCTAGTTCTCTGTCCACTGGGCAAGCTGGTTATATCTCTGCTGCTAGAGTCAGGATGACATAGGCTGGGAAAATATTGGCCTCTTAATTGTCCAGTTAATTCTGACCTGTTACACACACACACACACACACACACACACACACACACAGAGCCCTCTGGTCACTTGTATAGTGTCTAGAGCAGCTGTGTTCAAGCACAAATAGAAATGAGTCCCTGCTGGACACATACTTAGAAAACCACAAATTAACATGATTTATATTGTATTGTAGGCAGCTAGTTGTCACAGTGCATAAAGTGCTGGGCCTGAAGTCAAAAAGACTCATCTTCCTGAGTTCAAATCTGGTTTCAGACATTTACTATCTAGGTCACCCTGAATAAGTCACTTAATCCTATCTGCCTCAGTTTCCTAATCTGTAAAATGAGCTGGAAAAGGAAATGGCAAACCACTCCAGTATCTTTGCCACGAAGACCCCAAATGGGATCATAAGAGTCAGACACAACCCAAACTACTGAATTACAACAAAAATATTGTATTTTTTATTTAGTCAAATATTACCCAATTGCATTTAAATGTGGTTTGGTCCCACTCTGGAGTGCTGTGGCTTTCATGAAGCTGACTGGCAGGTGAGATATTTGACATCTCTGGTCTAGAACCCAGGACTTAGACTAAGCAGGACTGAGTTTGAGTCGTAGCTTTGTGATGTGGGACAAAGTTCTTTTTTTTACCTCTGGATGGCTCAGTTTTCTCATCTGTAAAATGTGGATCATAATATTTGTATTTCCCATCTTCCGCGATTTTTGACAGAATCAATTAAGATTACGAATGTGAAAATGCTTTATTGTTCAGTTGTGACTGACTCTTCAGTACTCCATCTGGGTTTTCTTGGCAAAGATACTGGAGTGGTTTGTCATTTCCTTCTCCAGCTCATTTTACAGATGAGAAAACTGAGGCAAACAGGGTTAAGTGACTTGCCCAGAGTTACACAGCTAAATGTCTAGATTTGAACTCAGTTCTTCCTGACTCCATGCCCAATATTCTATCGACTGGGCCACCTATCTGCCCCTCAAAACACTTTAAAAAAATATAACTTGCAAATGCAAGTTAGTGTTCTGCTTAAATGAAGGAAACTGAGTGTAGCAAGAGTATCTTTCATCACTATTAGAAAAGCAATTCAAAAGCTTTTTGCATGTCAGACTAGTGATATAAATGGCAGTTAATCCTATTTGTGGAGGTAGTGTTTTGTTATATAGGCTAGCACAAAGCTGGCTCTACAGCTTTAGAACACCTATATTATAACCTCTGTGACTTCAATGACAGATACAGCCTCAGAAAAATCAGGATCATAGATTCAGAGCTGGAGGAACTGGGGAGATCATTTAGTCTATCCTCCCCCTCCTTTTTTTTTTTTTTTTTTTATAGCCTCCTTATTCTAATTCCATGTGTTTTGAAGGTTTCTGGTGCTCTTGGTATTCATCTGCATGGTCTTTAAGGTCTCCTCCCATTTTAAGTCTTCTCATCCTTTCTGAAGATTCTGAGGCTGCTCAGAAAACCTGTTACCACCATGCTTTAAATTTTTTTTTTTCTAAATAGTATTTTATTTTTCCAAATATTTGCAAAGATAGTTGTCATCATTCACCTTTGCAAAACCTTGTGTTTCAGATTTTCTCCCTCTTGCCCTTCCTTTCCTTTCCCTAAGACTGCAAGCAATCTGATATAGGTTAATCAGGTACCACTATTCTTTTTTTTTTTTTTTTTTTTTTTTTTTTTGCTAAGGCGATTGGGGTTAAGTGACTTGCCCAGGGTCACACAGCTGTTACGTGTCTGAGACCAGATTTGAACTCAGGTCCTCCTGACTTCAGGGCTGGTGCTCTATCCACTGAGCCACCTAGCTGCCCCCTAGGTACCACCATTCTTAATGTACCCCCTGAGCCCTTTACTATATGTAAAGGGCTCCGTAAATCTGATAGTACTATATAAATCTAACTACTATTTGTAGCAAGAATTGTAGTCTACAAGAGGAATTACAAGAAATAGACATGGGAGTCCCTTCCCTAGATTCCCAAATTAATATTTTACTGTGTATGGAAAAATATCCAGTGTCTAGTCCTTCTTATATACAGAGATTCATGGCAAGCATCTAATTGAATGATCTTACCATATTTCTGACAGTCCATTTTTTGTACTTCATTCAGCACTACCCACATTAATTCTGGCCTTCAATTGTGAGAGTTGTTTAAAAGATAAATTGACAAATTGTTTTTAGGAAATTTTTATTACCTGACCTTTTTTTTTTTTTTTAACATTTGATTTAATGAATTTATTCTGTGGAAGGAATTGTGCTAGATGCTAGGAAGAACAAAGAGATAAGTGAATTGATAGTCTTTTGAGAGTGTTCAGAAAAAAACAGAATATTTAGAAAAAAATGATAAATGTCATGAGAGTCCATAGGAGGATTAGAGAAAGACTGCATTTGGTTTAAGAGAATAAGAAAGGCTTATGGAAGAGATGGCACTTGAAACTGGGACAAATGTGAAGGTTTAGTCATTTAAAAAAAATTGAACAAGTAGAGAATAGGAAAAATGTGACAATAATTCTTGTTCCAAAGCAAGACTATAAAGCTGTGCTTACCTTTTGACTTGACAGGATAATTAAAAGGTCGATATCCTAAAGAGATCAAAGAGAAAGTAAAAGGACTACTACATACAGCAATATAGTAGCTTTTTTTTTTTCTGGTGGCAAAAAATTGAAAACAAAGGGGATGCCCCTCAGTTGGGGAAGGACTGAATAAATTATCATATATCAGTGTAATAGAACATGATTTTTCTGTTAGAAATGATGAATGTAATAGTTTCAGAAAAACTTAGGAAGATTTGTATGAACTGATGCAAAATAAAGTGAGCAGAGCCAGAAGGACAATGTCTATAGTAACAGCAATATTGTAAAGAAAATCAACTATGAATCTGATCAATACAATGATCTACCATACCTACTATAATACTAAAGAACTTATGATGAAAAATATTATTTACCTCCAGATGGAGAATTGATGGACTCAGCAGATTGAAGCTTATTCTTTTTTTCTTTATTTAATTGCATTTTTTTTCTTCTGGAACATGACTATATATGGAACTATGTTTTGCACAATTTCATATGTATAATGAATATTGTATTTCTTGCTTTCTCAATGGTTGAGGAAGAGTATAGAGTAAGAGAGAGAATTTGGAAATGAAAATAAAAGTAAAATTTTAAAAAAGAACAAATCATACCCTTAAAAATATCATTTCCCATTAAAAATGTAAGCTTTAGAGGGTTTTGTGATCCACAGATATTATTTGAGTATGACATGGAAGCCCACAAAGTTAACACGATCTTAGGCATCATTAATAAATATATAGTGTCAAAGAAAGCAATGTGATAGACACTATTTACCTCTACTGGACTCTAGATGAGAAACTGTTTTCTTGGGTATCATATTTTAGGAAAAATATTGACAACTTGAAATATATCTGGAAGAGAGAGACCAAGGTGGTGAAGAAACCCAAGACCATACCATGTGTAGATCAGTTGAAAAAACTAGGAATTTTTTAGCCTGAAGAAGAGAATAATTAGCTGCATTCTTTGCTTATCTTTGAAGATAACTATCTTCTCACCGTTGAAGGGTTACCAAGGGATTAGAGTTATTTTGCTAGAGAGGACTAGAAGTCACATATTTGAAGTTGCAAAGTAGAAGATATAGATTCAATATAAATGTAGCCCCAAATCCTCTAACAGATGGATTCCCAGAGAGTAGCTGAATAGTCCTTGCCTTAGGATCTAAGGAGTAACTCTGAAAAGTTTGACATTTTTCCTTAATGCTTATTAACCTCATCCAGTGTGCTCCCCCAATACCAATCAAGCTATTTACCTAATTAGCTTTTACAAAAGGAAATAACTGAGTAAGTTAAAAAAAAATAGAAAAATCAGAAGTATATTCTTCCTTGTGCTCATAGTCCTTGGTGAAGGGTGAAGAGCAGGAGTGAACCCAAAATTAAAGGTACCGAGGCATATAAGTAGCAAGCATATTAGCCACAATTAATTTTGCGATTTGTTGAGTCTTTTCAGTCCTGTACAACTCATTTTGATCCCATTTGGAGGTTTTTTTTTTGCAGAGATACTAGAGTATTTTTCATTTCCTTCTCCAGCTCATTTTATAGATGAGGAAATTGAGGCAAACAGGAATAAGTGACTTGCTATGAGTCACAGTGTTAGAAATAGTCCGAGACCAGATTTAAACTCAGAATGATGAGTCTTCTGACTCCAGACCTGGCACTCTTATCCACTAGATGCCCTAGCCTTATCACTGAATTTCACAGCTCCTGACCTTAGGAGTTTTTATTTTTTTCTTGGAGCTCCCTCAAAGTTTATTTCTGGGTGAGGAGTTCCTTACAGACAAATTTCTCTCTTTATGTTTGATGAGCAATCTCCTTGTAGGACGTGGTAGCTTGGCTGATGGGCCAGTCCATGTCTGGTTTGGTGAAACTGATTGATTATTCCTTAAATCTGGCTCCTCACCAGAGTTAGCTTTCTGCTGTTGGCACTGGTGGTCTCTGTTACTGAGGGGAAGTTTGCTATCTCTTCCTATCTTTAGAAACCCAGAAGGTCATAATCTGGTCATTCTATCTTCAGACACTCATTCATTATGATCAGGTTACAGAACTTTTGAGAAGTAGCTATTAACAGATGTTAAATACTCCTCCTACAGCTCTTATCCTTCTCCGCCATTTTAGCCACTACTGATTTTGTGATTTGTTGAGTCTTTATAGTTCTGTCTCACTTTTTGGGACCTCATTTGAGGTTTTCTTGGTAGAGATACTGGAGTAGCTTTCCATTTCTTTTTCCATTTCCTTCTCCAGCTTATTTTATTGATGAGGAAATTGAAGCAAACAGGGATAAGTGACTTGTCCTGGACCATGCTTCCAGTAATGGATTTAAACTTAGGAAGATGAGTCTTCCTGACTCCAGGTCTGGCACTCTAACCACTGTGCCACCTAATTACCCTAGTCACATAAATGAACGGGCGATTGCCTCAGTCAAACTGAGACCTATTAGCTTAAAAAGGCCAAGATCTCCTACTGCATCTTGGGCCATTTCCAGAAATCCTGACTTATATCTGGCCATTGGACCCAGAAAGCTCTGGAGGGGAAAGTGAGGCAGGTGACCTTGCACCGCCCTCTCTCACTTAAATCCAATTTACTTGCAAGCTATGACATCACTTTTCTGATGTCATAACTATCTTTGAGAATGAAGGACACACAACAGTGATGGTCAGAGAAGAATAACATAAAAGTTTCCAAAAAAGCAGAAACACTGTATGTTCTTCGACACTTGGAAGTTGGATAGGAGGTTAAGACTTACTGCCTTTCATCCACTTAGTGACACACAACAATCTCTCTTACCCAAAATTATCTAAAAAAGAGAAAAGATCTATTCAAATTTTTTGTAAGTCATTCAGTTCTAGCTCATCTTCTTTGTAATTAGTCCTTCTTGTTCCTCAGTCAAGCAGAAAACTCATTCCAGAGCATCAGCCCCTCAATCATTCATGGTTGGAAGAAGTCTCATCAAACCTTTATGTGTTGGATCAGAAGTAGTCAGAGACTATTCTGCAAATTCTATATGATCTGCCAGAAAGGATGAATCTGAATATGCTCTAAAGACTAAGTCCTCATTGGCTAATCCTAGGAAAAAAACTTCCTAAGGATTAGAGCTATTTATTCAAAAGTATAGAATGCCCCGGCTGGGGGCATTGAGTAGAGGATTTCCCCCTCACTTTATGTGAAGATTGGATGACTAATTTGGGGGACTGTTATAAAAGGATAACTTGTTCAAGTATGAGTTGGACAAGATTGTCACTGAGATTGCTCCCAACTTTCTGATTCTGACTTGAGGAAGTGCATTTTGAAGAATGATTAGGGCTTCAACAAATGGAATGAAAGGGGAATGGTAAATAGACACTGATAATTGCATATGCAATGACATAAAGTCACTAAAACATGGAGGTATATCTGTGAAGCAAGAGGAATATATGATGGGTATTAGGGAATAGCTAGTCTGATTGATGGAAATATAGATTGGGCTCACTTTGTGAAGAACCAAAAATGTCAGGTTTAGAAGTTTTGATTTAATTTTCTAACAGAATAAAAAACTTCCTAGTCAAGTAAAACATAGGGTCTACTTCATGCAGAATTAGAGCTGCAATTATATGCTTTGTTAACTAAAAACATTCCTTCCCTGAATGTCATCAAATTGATAGTGAATTTTTGCTGCAGAAATTTTTTCATGTTGAAAAATTGAGTCACACTTAGACATGTTGAAGAAGCAATGATTGTTAACCAAGGGTAGACTGAATCATTAAATAGGTTACAACTGTGTTCTATATGATGTGTTGGTAACTTCCCTTATAATTTGCTTTTTGTGGTTTGAGAAATAGGCTTGAATATCTCTTTCATCACCATAAATCCATTAGGTCTAGACAGGATGACCCACAAGTAGTCAGTATTTCCCCTGAGTTTTGGTTTTAATTTTACTTAGGGCTCTTCTCTCTCCTCATTGCCCTTTTAACCCTTGGCAGGCTCATTTTACTTAGGACATACATTTTGTTGCATATTGTTTCATTTTTTCTTTTGCCTCCTCCACATGCTGTTTGGCTTTTGACAAATGGTGATATTATAACGCTGGTTCTTGCTGTCCCTGTGTGCGTTCCAGTGTTCCTCCACCACCCACACTTTCTTGTCTTCCTCTCAATCACAGCCTGATTCACATTGCTGAGTTCATCCTAGGGTGCTTGGAAGCATCTGGAGTATTTCTTTTCTAGGCTCTTTATTTTATTTTTTTAAAAATTATTTTCTTTTTATTGAATAAAATAAATGAAAAAAAAAGTCTTCTTATAGTCTGACTCCCAGGGTGTACATCCTAGTACTTAAATGCCATTAACTATAGCCACTGCTTTTGAAAATCAAAAGAAATTTTTTTTAACTCAAAAAATGCTCCCTTCCCTGCTGTTCTGACTTTTATATCAGGGAAATTTGCCTTTTGCTGAATTCAAGTCAATTATGTGAAGCAAAATGGGGCAAAGGAGGCAAGTAAAATTGACTTTTCAGACTCTCAGAAGATTTAAATGGAAACTCTTTTTAAAAGAATGTTCTCATGGGTCCTGCCTATGTAAGGTGGGAAGAATACCAGTAAAAATGATAGCTAAAGTAGGACAGTCAATGGCCCATTTAAGTTCAGCCATTCTTACAATTCCTTTAATTACAGAACTTGCTGAATATTTTTCATATTATTTGGCAAAATAGAAAATGCTTCATTGTCTGGCTTGGAGTCTCAGACACTTACTAGCTGTGTGATTCTGGGCAAGTCTTAGTTTTCTCATCTATAAAATGGAGATAATAATAGAATCTACTTCCCTGGGTTGTAAGATCTTGAGCTAATGTAGGTAAAGTACTTTGCAAATTTTAAAGTACTACATGAATATGTTATTAGTATTACTAAACAACATATGGCTAAAATTTATGGCTACATAGGACATGTGGTTGAGAGGTCAAACAGACTAAGGTTTGGGCATAAGTATGATGGAATTGGCTCAAGTCCAAAAATATTCATAGAAAATTCCTCAAGGATATTTGTGACAGTCTTGCTTTTGCATTGTATGGGATGTTCAGGGATGATTAGGACCTCTGGTATAAAGGTTTACTGAGCCCTTTTCAGGGTTGTTTATCCATATTTGGTGTTTACCTGTCACCCAGTTCTACCTGTGGTTCCAAGAAGCCACACCCCAATAAAATTTTCTTGGTAGACAGGTTAAACTGTTTAAGGTTAACCCAATGGTCTCCAATCCATCATTAAGATATAGGGACGTCTAGCTTAAATATGTGAAACTTTCCTGGTGGAATGGGCAAAGGTGGACGACTTATTTCAGTGGCCTGAAAGTGGCTAAAGCAGGCATTGTGGAGTGTGTAGAGCCTGGTCAGATGTGAAAAATGCCAAAATTGTCCACTGCCAGCCATCTTGACTTTGGTTTTGCCATTGGACTTTGATGATTCTGGGAGTGACGCTGACAATTTAGTGCAACTTTACATCACTTAAATCCAATTCATGAGCTAGTCAAGATATTATTCCATGATGTCATTGGTTCTCTTCAAAAGCAAAGAATATAGGGAAAGCTAGGTAGGGCAATGGATAGAGCACCAGCCCTGGAGTTAGGAGGACCGGAGATCCAATTTGGCCTCAGATACTCAGCACTTACTAATTGTGTGATCCTAGGCAAGTCATTTAACCCCAATTTCTTTGCAAAATCCCCCCCCAAAAGAAAGCAAAGGATAAATAGCAACAATAACAATAACAACCTTGCTAACTTTACTTTAATAATGTACTATTGAAAATATATTGTCTCAGAGAGAAGAGAGACAATTTGCTTCCAACTGAAAGGAACAATATTGATCATGGGCTATAATAAGAAAAGCAAAATGTCAAACTGGATAGAAAGTTAGCTTGGGAATACAGAAGACATAGATTAAATTTTTGCCTCTGACATGTACTACTTAGGTGATCCTGGAAAAGTAACTTACCTTATCTAGGCAACTTTCTAAGATTCTATGTTAGAGGCAATTAGGCAGCACAGTGGGCCTAAAATAAAGAAGACCAATTCAAATCTGGCTTCAGACATTTACTAGCTATGTAACTCCTGGCAAGTTACTCAGCCTCTGCCTCATTTTCTTCAAATGTAAAATGGGGACAATAATCACCTTTAAACAGAGTTGTCTTAATTTAGTTGTTTGTTTGAGGCAATTGGGGTTAAGTGATTTGCCAAGCACCTCAGATAAGTATTAAGTGTCTGAGGCTGGATTTGAACTCAGATCCTCCTGACTTCAGGGTTGGTGCTCTATCCACTGCACTATCCAGCTTCTCCTAAACAGGGTTATTTTGAGAATTAAGTGGAATAATATTTGTAAAGCATTTAGCAAAATGACTAGCACTTTAGTTTTTTAGTCATTTCAGTCATGCCCAACTTTTTGCGATCCTATTTGGAGTTTTCTTGGCAAAGATTGGAGTGTTTTGCCATTTCCTTCTCCAGTTTATTTTATAGATGAGTAGCTGAGGCAAACAGCATTAAGTGACTTGCTCAAGATCACACATCTAGTAAGTATCTGAGGTTAAATTTAAATTTGTCTATTTTTACTCCAGGCCCTTCGCTCTATCCACTATTCCACCTAGCTGCCTGACTAGCACTTAGTATCAACTTGTTTCCTTGTTTCCTTCCTTTCATGTTTCAGAGAAGTGCATATCTGCATTGGTAAAGGAAGTTTCCTTATTTATAATTCCCTGAACCAGTGAAACCACAATCTGTAACAACAACCATAACATTCACAAAGGCAGGGTATCTCCAGTGATGATTAAGTAACATTTGGAGTGGTACAGAGGATTCTTGGTACTGTGACTGAAGAAAGGATATGGCTTCATTAATGATACCTTGAATCCAGAAGAGTATAAGGTCTTGGACTACTCATGTAATAATTCCCTATGGAAATCCATAAAATATTTAGGGAAATCCAGTATGCTTGTATTGTTTCATATTTCTTTGGTCAGGAAGGAAAGGAGGATTTGGAGAACAGCAATATATTGCTTTGCCGTGAATGTTGGAGAAGTCTTACAGGGTGATAGAAGGAAAAAAAAATCCTATCTAAAAAAGCTATCCAAGTGGAACTGGCTGCCTCAGAAAAAAGTGCATTCTAGAAGTATTCTGACAAAGTATGGATGATGACTTGTTGAGTAAGTTGAAAGGAAATACTGGACCTGAGTCCTCTGAGTCAAGGACCTAAGTTCTAATTTTGCTTTGGTACTTACTTTCTGCGATCTTCTGACATTCTGTCTCCTGTTTTTGTGCTTCTGCACAGGTCATTCCCCAAGCCTAAAAGTACTTTTATATAGTATGATCTAAATAATTAATCCATCAATAAACATTTCTTAAACACTTAGTATTTGGAAGGACTGTACTAAGTGGATACAAAGAAAAAACAAAAATAGTCTGCTCTCAAGGATCTTGTATTTTAATGGAGCAAACCACAGGTATATAGATAGGTATAGTTAAGGATGAGGAGGGAGAATAATCATTTATTAAGAGCCTAATATGTGCCAAGTACTGTGCTAAGCATTTTACAATGATCATTTTCTTTGATCATGCAAATGTGTATGGAGGACATGGAAGGTTACCTTTGAGGGGAAGGTACTAGTAGCTGTGAGGAATGAGGCTTTCTGCAGAAAATGACATTTGCACTGTATCTTGAAGGAAGATATATTTTCTAAGAGGTGTCAGCGAAAAGGGAGAGCATTCCAGGCCAGAGGGACAGCCTTGTTGTTGGACTAAAGTCTTTAATTGGAAAACAGTAAAAGTTACCTAGTAACCTGGGGTTAAAGTCACAGACAGATTAATGTCAAAGGAGATTCCTAGCCATTGGCAAGTGGCCACATCCTGGGCAGAAAGCTCATGCTCTGTTCCCCAGGGTAGTGCTTCTCTGGTTGCTGGGGTTGCTAGGTAATGGCAGCCCTAAGTTCAGAGATGTAAAAAAGGCCTAAAGGACTATGTTGCTTTAATATAAGTGTAAGATGAGATAAACCGAACATAATGAGGAGAGAAAAGGATTGACTTGAAAGGAAGGTTTGCTCATTCTGTTGATGTGTGGTGCTCATAAAAAATTCAGTAGGTTTGACTTGAAATGCCAAGTGAAGCATGATGCCCTCTCTCACTTGTAAGATTTACCTCAGCAGATTCTCACCGTTGCTGCAGAAAAACCAATTTGCTCACAGAGCATAAACTTTTATTTGCAAGTAAGCTAAAGGCGTAGGAGGCAAGCTGTCTTCATGCAATTTCTTTTTGGCAACAGAATGTACAAATTACAGCTTAAGGATCCTTTCTCAGGAGCATTCTTCCCAATTTGAAAGGAAACACAGTGTGAATTTAATGCAAAGTTGCAATAATTTTTCTCAGATCTGGGACCAGGGTAATAAGACAGCCTACAGCAAACAAAGGTTTACTTCCAAAAGCTTCCTACGGTCGTGACCATGGGGCACTTCTCTGGAAATTCCTAATTCTGAATTCTGTGATCTCTTAGTGAACTTAAATTGAAGAGGGAGGAGAATGTCTAAGAGAAATAGAGGCTCACAAATCAGCCAGGATAGGAATATAGTATTTCTTTCCAAAGAATAGTTAAAATACTTGAGTTAGAGTCCTGTTTCTTCTGCTTTACTTCCTTTGTAGCAAATTTTGTAATCTCTTTGAGTCTCAATTTCCTCATTTGTAAAATAGCGATAATACACTACCTATAATGAGGCATAACAGAACAGTGAGTTGGAGTCAGGAAGACATGGTAGATCAAATCCAGCTTTAGTTTCACATAATAGCTGTGTGGTCCCTTTCCCTTAACCTTGTATAACCTCATTTATAAAATGAATGCAATGTAAGCAAATACCTCTCAGTGAGGATACACACATACTCCTACACATATGTATCCTGCTTTGTAAACCTTTAAGTGCTATGTAAATGAACATTTTATTATTAGTATACAAGGTCATTATGAAGAATCAGATGAGATGATCCATACAAAGTTATATAAAAATATCAAAATTATTACAGTTGATCCTCAACATTCATGTATTTAATTTTCACAACTTCAAGCATTCTTGTGATTTTATTAGTAGCCTGATTTTCACTTTCCCATTGGCAACTACCCATATTCTCAGATATGCACAGTAAATTAAAAACGAGAGACCCCATGCATATAAGTTTGTGGAACAGCTGGTATTGTACCAGAGCTTCATTGGTCTTGTTCACCCAATTGTTATAGAATAAAGAGCTCTCTGTGTATTCATTGCATGTTTCCATTGTTTGCCTTTAAAACTGAAGTTTTGTGTTGTAATTTTGTCCCCAAAGTGGGTGCAGTGTGGAGCAGGGTGTGGAGATAGTGGGGTAGGGTGGTGGAATGGGGTTCATTTTAGGCACAGTGGACATCCTTTACAACAGGACAGAGATTGTAGATAGAATATAATAAATGAGAGGAAGAAAAAAAGGAAATAAAAATTTGCATTATGCTTACTATATAGCCATATGCTTTTATTAGTGCAAGTCCTTTGGGCTCTAAATCCGAATGTGCAAAGTCAGTAATGAAACTTAATAATAAATAAAGGTGTTAGATAAACTTCCTTAAGAATTTTTTATAGCCAGTCAGTTGACTAGGATTCCCTTAAGGATCTCTAACAGTGCAGGAGGTAGACTTCACTGATGAATTATTTTAAACTTATGCACCCTTCAGGATCTCTAAAGCTATCCACCAGTTATGAAGGACAGAGTATTGTGACTGATATTGAGATTTTGCTGACTTTTGATAGCAGTGACTAAAAACCCAACAACTTCTCCCTTAAATTTCAGAGGGAGGCCAAGGTAGATAAGTTGATAGCAGTTTTATATATAGTACAACACTCTCACAACCACCTTCTGGCACAATAAAAAGTAAAACTCAGGTAAAAAAAGTTTGTTTTAAGAATTTTATTTGGTGTACAATATTTATACTACTATTATTGAGATGTTAACACAAAAAGTCACGGAATTTTAGGTAATCACTAGTGAGAAAAATGTTTTGCATGTTACCAATTTTATTTTGTGTACAGCATTTTATGAGTTTTTTCATAGTTACTGTATTAGGAAATATGTATACTATTAGAATTAATATGTTATTAAAATAATTGTATGAATAAAAGTGTTTTTTCCACAATCTCTAGTAAATTTTACAGTTTTTGGTGGTGAAGGGAACCTAACCTCCTATTTTCCATAGGTTCAATATATCAACATTAAAGTTTTTTACTTTTATGCCATTTTCTAGCAATGTTTACCCCTGTGAAAGTAAACAATTGGCTGCATTATTATCATGAAAGTGCTTCTTCAATAATAATGACATATAAAATTGAATTATCATAGAGAAACAATAATGAAAAAATTTCTGGGATTGACATAGGAATATCCATATTTGAATTTCAGTCAATCTACTCTCATTTATAAAGGACCCAATACATGCTAAGCACTATGTTAAGTTGTAAGAATACAAAGCTCCCCCCCCCCCAAAAAAAAGTCTCTATCCTGTATTCAAGGAGCTTATATTCTATCAGGGGAGACAAAAAACTCTACATTTATAAGTGTATATGCAAATCATTGTACATACCAAGTAAAGACAAGATAATTCAAGGTTGGGAAGAAGCAGTAGTAGCTGGGGGCATCATGTAAGAGGTAATATCTGAGCTGAGCTTTGAAAAAACTGTCTAAGAGATAGAGGTAAGGGGGAAGTACATTTTAGATATGATGGAAGCCTTTATAATAGCACAGAAACTGGAGACAATATAATGAATGAGGGGAAGAGGAAGAAAAGGAATAAGAATTTACGTAGTGGCTACTATGTGGCCAAATGGTAATTATTAATTAGTCTTATTTTGCATATGAGGAAATTGAGTGACTTACATAGCTAATAATTGTCTGAGATTGGCCTTAAGTTCCTTCCTGACTCCAAGCCCCACATCCTATCCATTTCACCAATTAACTGCCTAAATAGAGAACAAGAAGATGAAATTGGCTGGAGCACAGTGTGGAGGAATAACGTGTGATAAGTCTGGACAGGTAAGTTGGAACCAGGTCATGAAGGGTTTTAAATGCCAAACAGAAGAGTTGGCATTTGATCCTAGAAGTAAAAGGAAGCCACTGGAATTTATAGACATGGTGAATGGTATGCTCAGACACATACTTTAGGAAAATAATTTTGGCAGCTGTGTGGAGGATACATTAGAGTGAAGAGAACCTTTAGTCTGGGAAGCAGGATATTTTAGCAAACGAGGCTGTAATGTATTTAATGAGGTCCTAAGAGCTTGAAATGGGGTAGTGATTGGGTGAGTAGACATTTGAGAAATGTTGAGGAAGTAGAGGCAAAAAGATTTGGCAACTGTTTGCATATATAAATTGAGAGAGAGTAAACAATCAAGATGATTCAAAAGCTGTGATCCTTAGTACCTAGAACTATGGTAATATACTGGACAGATATAAGGAAGCTTGGGAAAAGAATAGGTTTTAGGGGAAAGATAATAAGTTGTGTTTTGAACATGAATTTGATATGTCTTACAGCCATCCAGTTTAAAATATCTAATAAGCAAGAATTTATAGTTAGTGATGAAGGGCCAGAACTCAGGAGGGAGATGAGAGCTGGATATATAAACCTAAGAATCAACTGCCTAGTTGATGCATTTACAAAGAGGTACTCTCTCTCTCTCTCTCTCTCTGTCTGTCTCAGTCATTAAGATCATTAGATTTATGCCATTAATTGAAACATGACTTTACATTATGAAAATCATAAATATAACTCATCATACTAATTTTGGGGGGGAAATGAGGCAATTGGGGTTAAGTGACTTTTACAAGGTCACACAGCTCGGAAGTATTAAGTGTCTGAGGTCAGATTTGAACTCAGCTCCTCCTGACTTTAGGGCTGGTGCTGTATCCACTGTGCAACCTAGCTTCCCCTTACCATACTAATCTTACTAATCCTAAAATCATGACTATGTCAATAGTTTTAGGGGAAAAAATACAATAAAAGATCCTTGCCTATATATGTTCATAAACATTTATTTAAAACTTGGAGTTAGTATTATTCATAATGAAGAAACACTGGAAGCTTTCATAGCAAAATCAGGGGTCAAATTAAATTGACTACAATTCTTGGTTTTAACAATTCCACTATTGAGTAAAACTCCAAAGAGGCCAAAGAAAGAAAATCCGGCACTCTTTGGATAACAAAAATCCAGAGATAAAGTAGTTGCCCATTGATTGGAGGGAAAACTGTGTGACTATGGCAACTTTAATTGTAAAATGTATATAATAATAACTGCACTGACTGGTAATGTTAGAAAGTCCATTGCAAACCTCAAAGTGATATATAAATACAAGTTATTATTGCTGTTGTTTGTTGTTGGCAGGGGAATGTTGCCAGAGATTTTCTCAATTTCCTTATCTGTAAAATGGAGGCAGTCAACTAAAGTATACTCATTGACACTATATATCATGTTGAAGTCTGGAAAGCAAAGACCTCTTACATGAATTACATTATTCAAGCCTTCATGTGAGGTGGATACTCCAGATTTTATTATCACCATTTTACAAATGGGGAAACTGAGACACAAAGAGATTTAAGTGACTTGCATGTTGTCATAACTAATAAGTGTCAGACGCAGGATATGAATCCAACTCTTCCTACCTAGTCCAACATGCTGCTCCACTATACTATGCTGCCTTCCCATGAGATGATCTCTTAAATTCCTTTCCTGTTCTAAAACTGTGAGTACAGTTGGCAAGGAATTTGGATGGGGATGATTAAGTGAAGAAATAATAGAAGCATTTGAATGGGAGTGGAGGACAAAAAAGGACAAAAAATCCCACAATAAGAATAAAAGTGATATGTGAAACAAACAAACAAACAAACAAAATGGAGTGGTTTGCCATTTCTTTCTCCAGATGGGAACAAGCAAGCAGGGGTTTAAGTGAAAGAATACTAGAAAAAATTTATGTGAACAATGCAAGACCTGGGCGAACCTTAGGAAGTAGTAGAAGGAGGCAATAGTAGATTAGTAAGGGAACAGAGAGAGGATAGAGTAGAAAGAGTGTGGGATCTTGAGCCAGGAAGACCTTCTTCCTGAGTTTGAATCTGGCCTCAGACACTTCCTAGCCGTTTCCTCAACTATAAAAAGAGCTGGAGAAGGAAATGGCAAACCGCTCCCGTATCTTTGCCAAAAAAACCCCAAATAGGATCAAGGAGAGCTGGATAGGACTGAAAAACAATTGAACAACAATAATTGGAAGAGTATTGAGAAGGCGAAATGAGGGAGGTCCAAGGGAAGTGTTATGTTTATTATTGAGATAGGTTTTTTCCTTTTCTTTTCTTTTTAAAAGGGGGTTTCTGGGAAATGTTAACTGTCTTCTACATACCTAACAGAGGACAAACTTGGACATTGCTGTTCTATATATGCATTTGACTTTTTCTTTTTTTTTTTTTTTTTTGCTGAGGTAATTGGGGTTAAGTGACTTGCCCAGGGTCACACAGCTAGAGAATGTTAAGTGTCTGAGATTAGATTTGAATTCAGGTCCTCCTGACTTCAGGGCTGGTGCTCTATCCACTAAGCCACCTAGCTGCCCCTCCATTTGACTTTTAAGTTAAAAAATTATAGATGCAAAGCAGCTCAATCTCTGCTTCAGCTCTATCTCTGCTTTACTTGGGTGGAGAGGGGTCATTTGCAATGCTCTTCTTATGTAAAAAAAAACTTCTGTGCAGGGATCAAACAACCTCTTTTTTGAAGTCAGTATTGTAAGATAAGGACTAATATGGTTGCCTAATTTCACTAGTCTCTGGATTCTCAAATTTCAGATATATAAATATCTATTAATCACCTACTTTGCCAAACACTGTGCCAAGGACTGGGCGTACAAAAAAAGAGCAAATAGGAGTCCCCACCTTTGAGAATTCCTGTATTCCTATAATTTAATATGTAGATCGAGACTGCCTTTCTGGGAAGAGAATGAAGAGGGCAGAAAGGGAGTAGATAAATCACATTATTCATTGATATGTATGTTCTGCAATGCAGACGGTAGTTTTGACCAAGATCCTGAAGCAGCATCAACAAGAAAAAAAAAAAAAATCACATTATTTCCTGTTCTTGCCAACCACATTTTCTTGCTCAGACTCTAAGAACCTGAGGCATTTAGCTTTTCAGGGTTCCCCAGCTGCTACTGTATCACTCAGTTCAAATTTAGGCTTTCTGATTAAACATTCCCCTAAGGGGGTCAACTTCTCATTTTCTATTATTTTCCTCCAGACTATTTTGTCTTTTATCTCTTCTTGCTGTTCATCCACTACACAGACATTATTTTACCTCCCTCCCTCTTCCTCTCTTTATGCTTATTTATTTCTTCCTCTTCTTCCCCCAACTGTGGAGTCTTCCTGTTTTGATGGCTGCACTGTATTCCTTGTATTGTTGAGCCACCTTTCTCTTCCTCCTCTCTGGTCACTGGCAGTCCTCTGGGTCTTTCTCTGAGAGATCAGAATCTGTTTTGCAATTTGAATATATGGTTCACTTGCCATATGACCTCAGTCATGATGTCTAATATCTTTATGTCTTTCCATCAACCCCAAACAACTTCTCACATGCTTATTTACTGAATAAAGAGAATTTTATCAAACTATACTGCCTACCCTTGAAGCCCTGTTGTCTGGGATAGTGAAAATAGCATTGGATTGGTAGTGAAAGAACTAGATTTAAATTCAAGCTCTGTCCTATCTATGTGATCTGAGATAAATTATTTCACACCTCTAACCTCAATTTTTTTTTTAATCTATGAAATGAGGGCATTAGATTTTAGATGACCCTTTCAGTTCCTTAAAGCTTCAAATACTATGATCCTGAAGCAAATAACAAAACTGAAAAAATAAAGACCTGGCTATGATGGCTAAACTGTTACCTAGATCCCCAAACTCTGGGCTTATCTGGATTGAGTTAAATTTTGGTCATATCCCCCAAATCACTCTTTAGTTCAGGTCCCCACTCAAATCTTCCCTCCTGAGAATCTGTGAATATATAATTTGTGCCTAGGTCTTTAGAGATATAGGTAAAAGAGGCTTAAATTCCTATGAAAGCACTCATGCTCACAGTAACTGTGCTAAAAGTAGGACAGCTTTTACTTATTTGCAATGCAAAACACAAAGATCTCACAGGAACATAAATTTAGAGCTAGAAGAGAAGTGAGAAATCAAGTCTAATTCCCAAATTTTGTAGATTAGGAAACTGAGACCCAGATTAAGAAAATCATCCAACAAGCAGGGTCATCCTAGTAAATAGGTCACCCATAATGAGTCACCAAGTTTAAATTGATACTATTAAATTGATACTAAATTGATGCAGAGTCCAAATTTGAATCCAGACCCTCTGACTCCAAATCCCTTTCTCTTTCTACAGATGCTCCTTTTCTCTTCAGTGAAGCCCACTTACTCTAGGTCTCATAAAGTCTTCTCAGAATCATGTGTCACCCCTAGGGTTGGCACTGGAATCACTTTGCAGTTAATACTATTCTTGTAAATCCCCTTACATCCTCTAGGAGGTATTATAGACTACATAGGCTATAACTTTGGAGCTCACTAAAGAGAAATTTTGCATTTGAGGTTTCTAGAGGGAGAGCAAGATTTTTAAAAATTGATTTAAAAAAACTTTTTAAATTTAAAATTTATAAGTTGAAGACAAAATTCTACTTGACTTTTCCACACCATGGTTATATCCTTTGCTGCTCTTGGCCCATATAGTTCCTTCTGTTTCTGAAATCATATCCTTATCCAGGAACTCCTGAGAGGTTCTGCCACTGACCTCTCTAGGGCCAGGAAGCTCTGTTGTTAAAATGCTGTATCTGCCATCTTTTAGTCCCAGAGGGGTTGCCTGAGGTGCTCTACTGATGAACTAACTGCCTTCACTCTTCTGGAATCCATTCTGGAGTCCATTGCCATCTTCTCTATGTCCAGTTCTAGTATTTCCCTTAAAGATCTAGACACTCTCTTTTAAAAGTCTGAATTTTAGGGTGTGGATTTAAAAACTGGAAGAGACACCAGAAGTCATGTCTTTGATTATTTTCTAGATTGAGGAAGATGAAGAGGCTCAAGTGACCTTGTCCAACGTCATACAAATAGTAAATGTCAAAGGTAAGAATTCACCCAGATGCTCTGACTCCAGACCCATTGTACCACTCAATTAAATCAATAATCAGTTCTATCACTTAACAAATCATACTCAATAATGTGTGGATGGTTCAACAAGTACCCAAGTCAACAATCCCTAACCTCACTCAGAATCATGATCAATGGGCATGTTACTTCCTATTAAGGAGACATAATTAAAGTCCCTAATAAAGGCTTTATTATTTAACCTCATCAAATTGACCAGATTGTCCTGGTCAACTCTGTGAAGGCAAAAACAAATCTCTCTTTTATTAGGTGGCCTATAATATATACCAGGTATCCCTGCAAGTGGATATTTGCATAATAATAAATGCAGTAATTGATCACTGAATAACTGATGATGAAAGAAGATAGAATATAAACATTCATTCTTTTGTTCAACACTCATTAAGTGCCCCAGTGTCCAAGGCATTGAGCAAGACCTGAGGGGAGCAAAGACTTATAGGGTAAAGTGCCCAGCTCTCAAAGAGCTTAGTAGGTTAGAATTCAGAAACCAACTTGGTCTGAATATCGAAATATGTAACGGACACACCGAACTTGGAACATTAACATCAATTAAGAAAATCACCTAACAGTCAGGGTCATTCTGGTAAATAGGCCACCAACAAACAGGTTCATAATTAGGTAATTTTTAACTTGTAATTTACTTGAACTAGACAGAACTAGCACCAACATAGTGTTGGCCCAGATCTGGATCTCTGCTCCCAGACTTGTGAACTGTAGTGTCTGATGCTAGTTATTCAATGTTTTGTGCATTGAGAAGGAACAATGGATTAAAAAACACACAATGATATCCTGCCAATTAATTTTGATTATGCTGTAGCATTCTCTCTCAAATTGGGCAAAACTAATTGATATTGGGTTTTTGGTCTGTGTAATTTGGTTTCTCTTATTCAAATGAATCCTCAAAGAGCTAATGTTAAATTTGTTCCAGAGTCTTACATTCTCTACCCCAGGAATCCATGATGGAACTGTTCCAAGAATTGTTTCTTTAGTCCTGCTTGCTGAGTTCTTACTGTCCCTGGAGCCTTCAAGCTATTCCTCAATCAAAAGCCTCAGGCATTTTTCTCCGGCACAAATTTGCCATTATATCTTTTTTTCTTACCTTATAGCAAATTATGAACAAAATAGAAAGTGAATTTATTGAAAACTTGAATGGCCTCTTCTGGAGCCAGTTCCCCAACTCCACTCATATTTGTGAACTAAATCCCCAGAAGGTAGTCAACTATTATTTCCCTCAGGGTTTTAGGAGCAGCCCTGAAGAACTGGACTTCCTATTACTGTTTCTTATAAGCCCCCACCAATGTTCTTTCTATTAATTATCTGCCAGATTTAGCTTTTAGAAAGGTTATTTACCAAGCAAATTTAGCAGGGACAGTTATAGAAACATCACTTTCCCATCCCCAAATCAAGGGCATTATCTCTAAGGTCCCTGGGTAGAGTAGGCTCAAATGTACTAAAAATGGTAGTAAGTCATATAAGTGGGAAACTTATGTGGCAAAGTCATAATTTGTAATTTCCAATTAATTATCAGTAGTTTTTTCTCCTTTTAAAACATCTTCATTTTCAACAATGAGATGATTGAATCCAGTTATAATGATCTTATGATGAAGAGAGCCATCTACACCCAGAGAGAGGACTGTGGGAACTGAATGTGGATCATAACATAACATTCTCGCTTTTTTTGGATGTTGTTTGCCTGCATTTTATTTTCTTACTCATTTTCGTTCCTTTTTGATCTGATTTTTCCTGTGCAACAAGAGAATTATATAAATATGTCTACACATATTGGATTTAACATATATTTTAACATGTTTAACATATATTGGATTACTTGCCATCTAGGGGACAGGGTGGGGGGAACGAAGGGACAATCTGAAACATAGGCTATGCAAGGGTCAGTGTTGAAAAATTATCTATGCATATGTTTTGAAAATAAAAAGCTTTAAAAAACAAACAAAGCAGTTCCTCTGAGGGGTAACTCTCTACTGAGTTCCGTAGATCACTGCTTTGTTGAATTCACAGGCAGTACTCTGCCACAAGAAATCTTAGCTCCTAAACGTATTCCCATTAATATCCTTGAGTGTCTTTCAATATTTGTCTCTAGGTACTTCCTAAATCTTTGGCAAGTTCTACTCTGGTAACCTCTGCTATCCCCTCCAGTTGCCTGAGGGATAGAAGGAAAGATAAAAACTCTTCTTGTCTCTAAGTGGTTTCCCTTTTTCTCTGTTATACCTGGGCCCAGAGGTATGTCTGATTTTTTTCCAGCTAATTATAAGATATTTGCTGCTTTCATCCAATGACCTAAAGCTTTTTTTTTTTTTTTTCCAAATTGATTAAGAACTTATTCAAGCTTGTTTACTTTTGATTTATTGCTTGATTTGATCAGGATAGCTGGTCCTATGATTGCATTAATTTGGGTGGGGATTTCAATTAGAAATGAATGAAAAGGCACTTAAGTGCTTCCTAAGTGCCCAAAACTGTGTTAAGTGCTGAAGCTACAAATAGAAAAATGAGATAGAGGAAAATATATATATGAATTTAGACAGACAAGAAAGACCCAGTGGTCACTAGAATTTCATTACAGGGTGAATGGTGAAACCCAGTAATTTTCATATATGACAGAAGGTTAGTTGACAATGCCCAAGTGGTGGCCCAGAGTACTTTAGGAAATCCACTGGGCAGGGCAAGTATTAATTCTAGTGGTTGTCCCTCTTATGGGAAGGACTGTAATTGGTAACTGCTCATTAAAGTGGTATGATTCATGATTACTGAAAATGAGATCCAAAGGTTAGAGAAGAGGAGTGGTTCTGAGTGACCTCCTACAGGAGTAGGCATAGGGGAGTCAATATGAGAGGGCATCTAATATCTTTGAAAGCTGGACAATAAGGCCTGGGATGGGGGAAGATGGGAAGAGAGATTTCTAGCTTCCTACAACAAATACCTAGATTTGGTGGGATTAATTTATTTGATATATTTATTGTTGTTGTCTTAGAATCCATTATGATCCATTTCTGTCACCTCAGACTTCAGGAATTTAGTTCCTCAGAGTTTGAAGTTTGTTAGTCCATGTGGTTTGTTTTCTACATATAGGACTAGGACCTGTCAAAAAGTCCTAGTATGTCAGAAGGAAGGGAATTTGGAGACAATTTAGACACATTCCCTTCTTTTACAGAAGATAAAACTAAAAATGGAAAAGAGAGAATGATTTCTCAAAGGTTCTTCAATTAACAGAACCAGAAGGTCTGCCTTCTTTTTTTTTTCTTTCTATCCACTAAGCAACATTGATTCAGTTCTCATGGATTTACAATTCTGTTCTGAACATTATACAAATAAAGTTGGAAGACATGACTCTTGCCTTCAGGCAAGGGCTCATCTACAGGGCAAAGAAACACAGGCAGAAGAATTGTTGAAAGAACAATCTCAGAAACAATCCAAAGTGGTGACCATGTTCAAGAACCAATGACTATGAAGAGAATTTTTTTTTAAGTAGGAGTAAGTGCATAGAATAATGAGTAAGAGCAAATTAGCATCTCCTCACTTCCATTTAAGGGAGTTTTATGATAGAGATGATTTTTTGTGAAAGAAATTATTGTCAGAATTAAGTTTTGAAGGGTGGGCATGGTATTGAACATAAGGAAAGAGGTGTACTACTTTGACTTGGGCCATTTACTCTTGGAAGGAGTAAAGTAAGGGACAAGCAATACCCCAGTCAGGTTGGAATAGAAGGAATAAGCTGAAGAATATTAGGAAGTGAATAGATGAACAGAGAGCTGAGTGAGTGGATGCCATTGTGGCCCAAGGTCAAGGCTAACACCATGGATACTTAATGTTCATTTTTTAAAAATTGCTTAAAACTTCATTCTCAGACTCTGTAATAACTTTCTTATGTGTCAGCACAGAATGGAATTTGTCTCCAGTTATTTATTACTGGGGATGCAGACTAGAGAAGATATATTTATGTAGAAAGAATGATAGATGTTTGTAATTTCACTGAAGTTTGACATATTTAGTAAATGATTTGTAAAGAGAACAAATAACAGATTAGAGTATTATAAAAGGAAGGATTACAGTTATCCTCAGATTATCAAATATACTTTCAACATTTTTTGAAGAAACTTGGATTTCATTATGAAATTATAAGTAATTCATTTGGTAGAATCGACTATGTTTAATTGTATGTGCATATAGCCCAAATGTCAAACATACATTTACCTAAAAGACTGTTTTTGGAGAATTCACATAAGGGAAATGCTCACATGGAAATCAGAAGGAGCAATACAAGGATACTCTCAAGGTCTCTCTAAAGAACTTTAATATCAATTGTTGAGACATGAGAGATGCTGGCACAGGACCACCTAGCATGGTGTGCCCACATTTGCTCTGTGAATAAAGCAGAAAGAATTTTAGTAGCATGAAGGAAACGTGAGATGCTCAAATCTAGAGATAGCTCCATCCCAAATGTTTAAAGGGACTATTTGTGTCCAATCTGTGATAGAGCCTTTCAAACCTTGTATTGAACTGATCAGTCACAGTTGAACATACTGAACCTAGACCCCAACATTGTTTTGTCATTGGCCCTTTTTGAGTATGAAGGATGAGGAACAACAACAATGTTATGCAAACAACGTGTGCATGTATATATGTGTACACATATATAGTTGAATGCACATACACATGAATATAGTTTAAAATCCCACAAAAGCATTACACAGTTTTAAGTGCTTATGGATTTTTGAATTTTAACAACTTAAGCTGTGCATATGAGAAAAATGATCTTTAAATCTGATGTTTCTCTCCCATAGTAGTAAGCAAAAAGATATATGTTTTTACTAAATTTAGATAAAGATTTCTTCTACAACTATCCCTCAAATTTTATTTTTTCTTTGACATCCATATAATTAATATCTACTCTCATGATTGTCTCTGTGACTGTCTGTTACCAATTTCCTCATTCACAGATACTTCTCTTGCCTCTCGTCATCATCTTTGGGGATTTTAATGCTCATGTTAATAATCCCTCTAATATATACACACATACATATATATGAATATAATTCAATTTCTTTAGTCCTAATGATCTCCATCTCCATACTTCAAGTACCTCTTCTAATCCTCCAAAAAGAATCATAGGTTTACTACTTGAAGGGACCTTAGAAGACCATGGTCCAGCCCTCTAATAGGTAAGGAAGCTGAGGCAGACAGAGTCACACAGTTGTTAGATGTCTGAGGCAGGATTTGAAACCCAATTTTTCCTAATTCTTAAGTCCAGTGCCCTCTTCACTATGTCATGTTGCATCTCAACATACTCATCATACCTTAGACCTCACTAACTGCATTCCCTCCAAGATCCTAAATTCTGAAATTCTGTTCCCTGATTATAATCCTTTATTTTTGTGGTTCAACTAATCTCTTACCAATACTAAACTTGCTTTTAATGCCTATCATGACTTAGGATCCTTATATATCTTTCTATCCCCAATCAATTCAATTTAACCAGTATTTACTAAGGAATTCACTTGGACAGGGATGTAAGTATACACAAGAAGCAACTGTGTTCTCAGGGAGCTTACATTCTACTAAGGGTAGTAGACAGTGTGACAGGTACACAGATAAACAATGCAAAGTAAAGAGAGATGGAGATACAAAAAGGAGCTAGGTGGCACAGGGGATAGAGTTTTGTACTTGGAATTGAAGACCTAAGTTCAAATGTAACCTTAGCTACTTAATAGTATCTAATAATGTTTAATAGCTACTTACTAGTGTCTAATAATAATAGTATCTAATAATACTTAATAGATACTTATTAATGTCTAATAATAATAATATTTAATGATAATAGATACTTATTAGTGTCTAATAATATCTAATAATACTTAATAGCTACTTATTAGTGTCTAATAATAATAGTATCTAATAATGTTTAATAGATACTTACTAGTGTCTAATAATAATAGTATCTAATAATAATAGTAGCTAGTTGAATGACTCTGGGCAAGTCACTAAGCCACTAACCCACTGCCTAGGGTTTCCTCATTTGTAAAGTGGTTTCCTCATCATTTTGAATTTAAAAAAATGATGCTAGTAAAGAACTTTGCAAAATTGTAAGGACCAAACTCTATCATCAGCTGGAGAGATCAATAAAACCAATATCAGCCTCTAAACTGAACAGAGCCACTGAGGGAGATAAAGAACCTGAAAGGTAGGGATGAGGAGGGGATATATTGCAGAGATGGACGATGACTTGTGTTAATGTGTAAAGGCCATGTTGAGCTCATGGTCTCTAACTTAAATAACCTGCTATATGAAAATTATCCTAAAATCTTCTCTAGTATAGATCTCTCATCATTCCTGACCTACTAACTAATGGTAACTTTCATTACCTGATTCCCCCCCTATTCCTGCCTCTTGGAACTTATTAAATTATGCAGGTACTAGATTGGAGTCAGCCAGCCTTGGAGGCAGGGAGACCTGATTCAAACCTGACATACTGAGTATAATCTCTCAGTGCCCTGGGCAACTAAGACTATAAATTGCAGAGCTGGTGTTGACCTGTGTTGGTACAGAGCATACCTACCCAGAACTCCCTGATTTGATGAAATTATAGGTACACACACACACACACACACACTTACACACACATGCACACACACACACACACACACACAAATTTATAATGACAATTCTTTTGCTGTTCTGGCTCTGAACTTTGTCCTCTCTCCTAAAACATTCAACCCCGTTTTCTGCTCCTCCATCCCCGCCTTACATTTCCAGTTGTTAGTCTAGTCTGTTTTGCTGAGAAGATTGAAGTTAGCAGAGGGAAAATCATTCAACTCCCTTCTTCCACTCATCAAAACATCTCAGTATCATTACCTCATTCATTTCTCTTTTAGAGCAAGAAGCTAATCACCCTATCTGTATCTTTAATTCTTGTTGAAGCTAATCTTTCCACTTGGGTCTTTAATCCTTTTTCTGTTTCTTCTGGGACCCTCATGGATGGATCTCCCTTGTTTTTTCATTCATTTTTCATCTCTTACTAGCTCCTTCTGTTTACAACCATGCCAAGGTCTCTCCAATCCTAAAAACAACTTTTCCTTTACTCCAGGATGTGTTTAATTGTCCTGTTCGACAATGATCAAACATCTAAAAAAAAATAGCCTATAGATGATACTTCTATTTCCTCAATCATTTACTTTTTCTTTAATTTCTTTTTTTCTATTTTCTCTATCACTTTACTAAAATGGCTCTCTTAAGTGTCATCAACCTACAATTTGACTGGAATAAAACAGAGCACATACAGGGGAGAAATATGAGAAAAAGCTGGAAAGGTGAGGGAATTCTTAGCATTCCAGTCCTTTCACAATCTGGCATTTGAAAGCCTACATTTCAATGATCCAATCAATCAAAAAGCTTATGTTAAATATTCACTATATCCAGTCATTTTGCTAAGCTCTAGGAGTTACAAATACAAGCTCTTCATTCCCAAACAATCCTTGCTTTTAAGGTGCTTACACTCTGTCAGGGGAGACATGCATATAACACACTTGTTTTAACTGGCTCCTCTTCAGAAACTATGGATACTATTGCTGTATCTTTAAGGGCCAAATGGAATGTTGAAAAAATCAGTTTGTACTAGTAGTTGGAAAATGAAAAAATGGTTTTCTATGAAGTGGTTCTCTCTATGAAGTCAGATATGGCATATTCTTTTTTATTTTTTTTTAAAGCTTTTTATTTGCATAACATATGTATGGGTAGTTCTTCAACATTGATCCTACAAAGTTTTGCTTTACAAATATACCCCCTAGTCCCCTCCCCTCCCCTAGATGGCAGGAAGTCCACTACATGTTAACTATATTAAAATACTTGACAAGTCGAATATATGTATACATATTTCCATACTTGCTGTGCAAAAAAAATCATATCTATATGAACAAAAAAAATCAGAAAAAGGAAACCCAATGCAAGCAAACATCAATATAGAGCATGAAAATATTATGTTGTAGTCCACATTTTGTATCCCTCTCTCTGGGTGTATATGGCTTTCTTCATTGAACAATTGGAACTGGTTTGAAACATTTCATTGTTGAAGAGAGCCATGTAGATATGGTATATTCATGAGATTTTATAAAGAATCTATGGAAGAGACAGATAGGAAGAAGATGAGAAATTAATTTGCAGATATATTTCAACGGTGATGTTATAAAGAAATATTGTAGATAGAAGTCTATGAAGAGCATTTGAATAATTGGTATTATATTAGAGAAAAACTGTTTCCTATGATGACTGAGGAGAGGATAATGAAAAAGTTGGACTTGGCTATCCTATTTCATTAGAGATTGAATTTATCTCTTTTCTTGAATAGAAATATAAAGAAGCTTCTTAAAAGACTTTAATCAGCTCTAGAGTGAAATGAATGGAGTAATATTGAGTTTTTATAAGATTGAATTGAATTGTGTAAGATTGAGTTTTTACAAAGAAAGAGTAGTCATCTACTGTTTATATTAAGGGTTTGAGGCGACAAACTATGATCTTCATAGCCCAAATCTCAAAAATAGCATCTGCATCTTCATTATTTATTTTATTTGTTAATAAATTGAATATTTGGTAATTATAAATATTTATTTACTATGTGGAAAATATGAGAAGTTAGTATAGGGAAATTTTCTCAGTTCATTAACTAATGAATGAGGAAGAGACTGAAATTTTATTTATGAGAAAGAAGATCCCATGTAATATAATATTGCTTTGGCAATTGGCATGATGAACTTAAATATAGTAATAAGTCAAATAGTAGACTTGTATATTGTTACATGTACATACTTAAATTCATATAGATATAATACATTAAATATATAGAAAATAATATTGATTTCATTTAATAAATATTTAGTACTTGGGCTACTTGTTTGCTATATAGAAAATAAGGAATAATTATTATTGGGAAATAGATGTTCTCTAGTTCATTAATTAATGGAAAAGAGGGTAATTTTTATTAATTAGAAGATATTTAGCATAATCTTGGAATGCTATAGAATCTGGTATGATAAACTTAAATATAGTAATACATCAAGTGTTAAGTGTCAGTCTGAGAGGTTATCTACAGATAAGTGTGGTTGGCTAACCATGCCAGTGTACCCTGCTACATATACATATATAAATACATGCAGAATAAATACAAACTAAATATGTCAGGGGCAGCTAGGATAGAATTCCAGACCTGGTATCAGAAAAACTTATCTCTTTGAGTTCAAATCTGGCCTCAGGTACTTATTAGTTTTATGAAACTGGGCAAGTCACTTAAGCCAATTTGCCTCTTTTCCTCATCTATAAAAGAACTGGAGAGGGACATGGCAATACCTTTAGTATCTTTGCCAAGAAAACCCCACCAGTGGGGTTACAAAGGGCCAGATGCCACTGAAATGACTGAACAACAACAAAATGTAAAATATAAGGTAGGGATGAGCAGAAGAAAGGGATGAGCCATTGAAGTGATTAGGAAAGGCTTTAGTTATGTCTTCAAAGAAGACGACTTCATGAAGCAGAGGGAATAGTGAATTCCAGACATGGGGAATGGCTAGTGAAAAATTAAGGAGCCAGGACATGGAATGCCTTGTATGATGGAGGAGCAAAATTGTACAATATGAAAAAGTATAGAGGAGTTACAATTTTCAAAACAGAGAGTACCGACACCCATGAAACCATTGATCCATCTAATTATTAAGTATAATTATCTTGTTTTTAACCCATTCCTCTTCTAGACCATAGTCTATGTGACTCTTTCCTAGTGCCTAACAAGATACTCTGATCCCACTTGACACTTTTTTTTGTTGAATTGAAGCATTCACAGATTTATAATTATGAATTTTCTATACCTTATTATAAAATGTACCTTTTTATGAATCTTGAGCTTAATATTGATTCCCCCTTATTTAAAAAAATATATTTTAAAGCAACCATTAAAAGAAACGAATAACTCAGGTTTAATCCAATATCTTTTTCACTAATATACAACACTATTCTGGATTTTGGGAGAAATTATTCTCATTCAGTGTCATGATATCCCATATGGCAGCTGGCTATCTGTTTTCTGTCTCAACTATAGAAACAACCTTGTTTACTTTTCCAGTATTCAGAACCCCTCTGTTTCCTCTCTCTATGTGTGGAAGGGTATTGAGAGTAAATGCTAGTTTAGGGGCTTCATGCCATTGGACTTGTATAATCCCCTCTTGAATAATTTTCCTTCACTCCCAATCACAGAATGATTGCTACTTTGCTATTTTATTAAGCCTTAATTTTTTTTTTTCTTGAGAAAAACTCTTTCCCCCCTGCTGACTTTTTACCTGGAACAGAATGTAGCCTGATTCAAATACACTAATCTACCTTGTGTTTTATTTCCCCATTAGATTTGTAGCTTCCTGAGGGCAGGGACCATCATCTTTTGTTTTTCTTTCCATCTTCACCACTTAGCAGTATTTTCTCTATATTGTCGGCACTTAATAAATGCCTGACTTGCCCAAGGTTATGTAGGTAGCAAATATCTGAAGCAGGTATTGGATTCTGTCCCTTTGGCTAGAAAGAGATAGGGGTTCTGTCAACTGTATCATTTCATTCTGCCTTCTTAAGCTCTTTCATTCTCAGTTTCTTCATCTACAAAAAAAGGGACAATAATAACACTTCTCAGGGATGCTTCAATAATCAAATGAAACTATATATGTAAAATACTTCGTGAACCTCAAAGGATTGGCTATTATATACACAAATGTGTTGTATTGGGTCCTGTGGGAAATGTAAGTACAATTTAATATACTTAAAAAAAATCTTATTTATATTACACAAAGGGGAACATTTTGAATAAAATTCAGGTGAGATTTTGTAGAAGGTTCAAACTAATCACGTTATTCATTTATTTCCTTTCTTCAAACTCGGGATAATTTATTTTTGTAGTCCCCAGATAGCTCCAACTTTTTGACAAAATCATCTTAAATATAACTGGTCATGGTTGCAAAGAACCACTGAGTCATAGGATAATAAAATTCAGGTCTTAGAGATTATCTAGCCTATCCACTTCATTTTACAAAAAGGAAATGGAGTTCTAGAGAGATCATGTGACTTCCCCAAATTTACACAGGTAGTAAATAGCAGATCCAGGATTTGAATCTTTGTCTTCTGTGGGGCAAAGAAAATGCCTTTTTTTTATCTTAACTTTCCTATGCCTGACACAGGAAAAACACATAGTAGGTGTTTTATTCCTGCTTCTATATAAAGTTTTTGGAATGAATGAAGGACTGCTTAGCATATAAGGAGTTAGTGTTAAAAAAAATTTTTTTTAAAAACAGAAAAAAATACTTTCTCACTTCATAGCTGTTCGGTAAGATATCCTGGGTGTTGGGCCTTACTTGAATCTCAGAATGGTAGTCCAAAGTCAAAACTAAAAATTAACCCATTCACAGATTCCAGAAAAGGCAGGGTTTGGGGAGGTCATTATAATGTGCAACATCTGCAATTTCAGTCTCTATGACATAACTGAACATCACTGGCTTACTTTGCTAAAGTCCATGTTTACTTATCTAATTAGTTCTTGAAGCCCACCTCTGATTGAAGAAACATGAGACCTTGCTTTCAGGGTCTCGGTCTACACCTAACATATCCAACACATGCCAGAGTTAACCTTTAATAAGTTATCCCTGATCTATCATTGATGAATTAATGTAAACCTTTATTGAGCTCATTTATAATTTCACCCTGTATCATCTCTTGGAGTTTTGCATTTCCTTTCTCTATTTACTAACTACTGTGGATATGAAATACTTTTTGTTTTGAATGAGTAATTTTTCAATTTTTCCACTTTAAGAAAAAAATAAGTCCAGAAAGACCTTCAAAATGGACTTTGTAACTTCTCTTGATTTGTTCCAAGGTTCACAGATTTATGGCAAGGCGATTCTATCTACTAAGTGTGAAGACATGGCATATTATAGTAGTAGCTAGTATATCAGAGTAAGTAGGTGGCCTAAAAATAGCTCCAGACTAAATAGTGACCAGTGATAAATTATAGCAAATGACTTCACACGAGATCTTTACAAAAATTAGCTAGAAACCTACAGACATTTGGAAATGGAATCCATTAGAAAAATCAGTATCAAAATAGAGAAGCAAGACAGACATCTCCTTGGATGACCAAAGAGAGAAGAGACACTTGAGGTAGATTAGGGTGACCTGGAGCTAGCTCAGAACAGTTTTCAGCTGATTATTAAATTTTTGGTGTGAACATTTAAGCATTGAAATTGGCAAATGCTACAAACTAAGTCTTGATTTATTGTTTTATTGATTATCCTTAATAAAGCAATGAGGAAAATGGCCTATTGTTCATAATCTTCAGGTCACTGATGGGAGAAAAACTTTGGGAAGAAGCCAATATATGGGATAGTGATTCATGGTTTCGCATGCAATTCTCTTTTTCTGTTCTACTTTGTATGTGTAATTGCTCATTTTTTGTGAGTTTCTTAGGTTCAGATGTTAAAATTTAGAACAACCTCCTCATGAGGAAATTCTTCAATCTCCAGGATCAAATATAAAATCCTGTTTGGTGTCCTATCCAAAATCCTACCTCTCATAGGAAACCTCTCTCAATCTCAATTTTAGTAACTTTCCTCTACTGATTTAAAAAAAAAACATGTTTTTTCCCTGTACATAGCTTGTTTTGTACATAGCTGTTTGCCAGTCATCTTTCCATTAGATTGTGAGTTCTTTAAGGGCAGGACTGACTGTCTTTTGCTTTTTTTTTTTTTTTGTTATTTCCAGGACTTAGTATAATGCTTTTCACATGTTGTACACTTAATTTGTTTATTCATTTACTCTTTTATTTAGTTCATTTATTTATTTTGTTTATTGATTGATTGACAGAATTAGACCTAGCAGTCTAGCTTCAGAGAGAAGCAGAACCAGGGAGCCCAAGTAAATAATCTCCTTACTGATATTTTGTCTAATTGTAGTAGAGTAGTTCCAGTTTTATGGAAAAGTGGGAATTTTTTTTAGTTATTGTTCTTATGTCATTTTAGTAAATGCCTTTAGTTTTAGTTAATGATGTCTAATGACTATGAAAGGTAAGCTCATTGGTTGGGGCTTGTGAAGTATAGTTTTTAGCAGTGTGGACCTATAGAGAACCTCTTAGAAGGTATGAGTAGTCATCCCCCTGGAAATACAAACAAGTTAGGACAGTAAATCCACTGGAGGTACTATAATAGAAAACTTAGACAATTCATGCATCTTTTGCTGTAGCGTTACTGATATCTTCTGGTGCTGTCACTGTACTTTTCCTCCTGCATTTGTTTCCCAATTAGTTTTTGTTGAACTTTTTCAACAGCATTGCTGTTCATAGCGATACTGGTTTTATTTGTTTTATTTGTTTCACTCTTCATTATTTCATATAAATCTTTCTATGTTTTCCTAAGATCATCCTGTTATTTCTTACAATGCAGAATATTCTATTACAATAGCACAACTGATTCAGTGATTCTTCAATTGATGAGACAGAACTTCAATTTCCAATTCTTTGATACTAAAAAGAAAACTGTTATAAATATTGTAGAGCAAAGCTTCTTAAACTGTGTGTCACAACCCCATATGGTATTACATAACTGAATGTGGGGGTTACAAAAAATTTGATCAACAGTAAAAAGTATCAAATATTCCTTCAAGATTTAGTTCTTTTGGGGCAGCTAGGTGGTGCAGTGGATAGAGCACCAGCCCTGAAGTCAGGAGGACCTGAGTTCAAATCTGGTCTCAGACACGTAACAGCTGTGTGACCCTGGGCAAGTCACTTAACCCCAATTGCCTTAGCAAAAAAAAAAAAAAAAAAGATTTAGTTCTTTTTGTAAAAAATAAAAATATCCATTCATTAGTATACAAATTTGCTTTTTAATAAATGGTAAAAATTATATATACACCAAAGAATTATTATAAAATAATTTTTAATGATTTAGCATCTGTAATATAATTTATGATTGTATTATCTATATAATATATAATATGATAAATTATTTGTATAACTCTTTTATGTATCTATGAATCTGAGGCTGTGTAAGAATTTCTGAAGCAAAAAAGGGTCATGAATGGAAAAAGTTTAAGACATCTTGCTTTAGAGCATATAGTTTCTTTTGCTTTTTCCCTGACCACCTTAGGAAGTACAACAGCTTTATAACTTTTGGGGTATAATTTCATATTGCTTTCCAAAATGGCTGGATTAGTTCACAATTCCACCAACAGTGTATTAGTATCTAAATTTTTCTCCAACATTTATAATTTTCTCATCACTTTAACCACTCTGATAGTTGTGACATGCTATCTATTTTAATTTGTATTTCTTTAATCAATAATGATCTAGAGCATTTTTCACTATGATTGAGATATAAGGCCTTTATCCAAGAAATTGTCTATAAAATTTCCCCCCAATTTTCTGATTGCTGTCTGTCCTTTTTACATTGGTTCTATTTATACAAAACATATTAAATATGCTGTCAACAAAATTATCTATTTTATATCTCACCATGTTATCTTTTATTCATAAATTCCTCTATCTACAAATATAATAGGTAATATATTCCACATTCTTCTAATTTACATATGGTATCTACCTTTATATCAGGTCATGTATCTATGACTTTATCATGGTAAAAGGTTTAAGATATTGGTTTATGCTCAATTTTTACCACATTTCTTTCCAATTTTCCCAAAAACTTTATTTTTTTTTATGAAACAATCAATTCTTATCCTGAAAACTTAAATCTTTACTTTTATGAAACACAAGGTTAATATAATCACTTACTACTGAGTATTATATATATATATATATATATATATATACTCTATTACATTGACCCACTATTCTATTTCTTAACTAGTATGAGATAGTTTTTGATAATTACCATCTTAAAGTATAGCTTAAGTCTGGCACTGCTAGACTTCCTTCCTTTATATATATTCATTAATTCTTTTGATACTCTTGACCTTTTGTTCTTATCAGTAAATTTTTTAGTTTTTTTTTAGCACAATAAAATGTTTTTTTTTTTTTTTGGTAACTTAATTGGATTAGATGGCATTGAAGTAGATTAACTTTTATTATTTTGTCATTTTTATTATATTGACTATGCCCAAAATTAATTTCTTCAGTGATTTAAATCTGACTTTATTTGTATAAAATGTATTTTATAATAATGTTCACATAATTTTGAGTTTTTCTTGGCAGTAATACTCCCAGGTATTTTTTACTATCTACAGTTATTTTAAATGAACTATCTCTTATTAGCTCATATCATCTGCAGAAAGAGATAATTTTGTTACCTTGTTGCCCATTCTGATTCCTTAAATTTCTCTTTCTTCTCTTATTTTGATAGCTAGCATTTCAAGTACAATATTAAATTATTTTGTGATGATGGGCATCCCTATTTTTACTCCTGTTTTTATTGGGAAAGCTTCTAGCTTATCCCCATTACAAATAAAGCTTGCTAATGGTTTTAGGTAGATACTTATCATTTTAAGGAAAAATCCATTTATACCTATGATTTCCAAGTGGCTTTTTTTTTTTTTTTTTTGGTTTTTGGTTTTTTGGGTGGTTTTTTTTAACAAGGAATATAAATTATATTTTGCCAAAAGTGTTTTCTGCATCTATGGATATAATCATGTGATTTTGGAGGGTTATTTTTGTTATTGATATAATCAATTATGGTCATAGTTCAGTTTAGTGTGCTTTTCAGAAAAGCAATGGCTTTTATACTCAGTGGGGTCATCACTCAAATAAGAGTAGAGAACATTTTGTCTTGGCCATGGATTTTTTGCTTCAGATTTTTTTTTTTAATTAAAGCATTTTATTTGCATAACATATGTATGAGTAGTTCTTTAACATTGACCCTTACAAAGCTTTCCGTTACAAATTCCCCCCCCCCCCAGTCCCCTTCCCTCCCCTAGATGGCAGGAAGTCTACTACATGTTAATTATGTTAAAAAACTTGACAAGTCGAATATATGTATACATATTTCCATACTTATCTTGCTGTGCAAGAACAATCATATCTACATGAACAAAAAATATCTGAGAAAGGAAACCCAATGCATTGTTTCAGATTCTTGAGGATATAGAATAGGGCAGGTCACTTTTAGCTATACAATAAGAGCTCTCAGGTTCCATTTTAACTTTGAACTCCACTTCCTAATCACACGAGTTTAGGTCTATCTTTTAGAAACCTTACTTTAGCTTAGGTTGGGCATTTCCTGTGCTTCCCAGTTTGTTTCTTCTCAAACATATTAAGCACATGCTCTTGTATCAGGCACTGTGCTAAGGGTTGAGGATATACAAAAAAAGGCAAAAGACAGTCCCTATCCCCAAAGAGCTTAAATGCTTCACTCTCTAGAAGCTACTATCTTACAAAATTTCCAGGGCTCCCAGAATCTCAGGTCTACTATTTTCTTAATTCTAAAAATTCATCTGATCTTCTTTAGCATAAATTCTTCATCTAGCCTAGAAAAAGAAAATTGGTCAAAATCAGAGCTGAGATTGGGGGCAGACTTATAAGAGTCTAAGAATTTGGGGGGAAAAACTGTCTTGTTTCTGGTTCCCATCCTTTGCTTAATCAATATTGGTAAATTGAATTTAAAAAGTGGGTTTGGTTCCAGAGGAAAAAAGGGAAAGCAGAATTATTTCTCTTGGAAAACATGTCATACAGATGGTAGTATAGGTACCTGACCTGAGGTATCTCCTTTTCCTCCTCCTCTAAATCTCTATGAAATTAAGGGAAATGAAAAGATAATCTCTAACATCTCATCGAGGCGTAGGTCTATGATTTATGATCCCAAAAATAATTTTTAAGGCATCCCTTTTAAAGAGCAGGACAAAGTAATAGATATAAGGAAGCAATAGAAATAATGTGGTACAGTGGGACACTGTCTATGAGATCAGAGAACATGGTGATAACCTAGGTCTGCAACTCACTAGCTAGAGGACTTTGAGTAACCTATTTTCCTCCCCAAACCCTTAATTTCCTTATTTGAAAAATGGGTATATTCCCTCCCATTTCCTTCCATTCTCTTCCCTAGCTAATTTAGAAGATTGTAGTGAGAAGGTATGTATATAAAGTTCTTTGTAAGCCATAAAAACTTTATGATGAGCTATAAATTATTAATGACAACTATTATATAGGATTATAGTTCCAGAACTGAAAGGGATTTTAGAGGTAATATAATACAGCTCCATCATTCAACATGTGATGAAACTAAGATTCAGGAAAATTAAACTTCATAGCCAAGGTCACATATGGAATCTTTTCCTGGAGCATTTTCACATTTGGAATGTGATCTAATGATTGATTTCACATTTCCCTCATCTATCCCTAGACATTGAAGTGGCTAAATTTTTAATTAAAAAGTAAAACTTAAGGATTTTGTTTTTGTTTTTTTCTTTCTTTTTTTATTAAATCTTTTTATTTTTAAAACATATGCATGCATATTTTTTCAACATTAACCCTTGCAAAATCTTTTGTTCCAATTTCCTCCCTACCCCCACCCCTTTCCCTAGATAGCAAGTAATCCAATATATGCTAAATATGATAAAAATATGCTAAATTCAATATATGCATACATATTTATACAATTATCTTGCTGCATGAGAAAAATCAAATCAAGAAGAAAAAAATGAGAAAGAAAATAAAATGCAAGCAAACAATGACAAAAAGAGTGAAAATGCTATGTCATCATCCAAACTCAGTTCCCACAGTCCTCTGTGTGTAGATGGCTCTCTTCATCACAAGATCATTGGAACTGGTCTGAATCATCTCATTGTTGAAAAGAGCCACGTCCATCAGAATTGATCATTGTATAATCTTGTTGTTGTGTACAATGATCTCCTGGTTCTGCTCATTTCAAGATTTTGTTTCATCCCAACAACGAACTAAATCTGGAACTGTTTCATTTTGTCTCTGTGTTTTCAACATCTAGTTTAGTTCCTTGCATATAATAAATACTTAATAAATGTTTATTTTATTGAATGAAAATCAAGTGTCTGGGGAGGAAACTGGGTTGCCCAAAGTCCTCTAACTAGTGAGTTACAGACCTAGGATATCATCATGTTCTCTGACCTCATAGACAGTGTCCTACTGTATCATATTATTTCTATTATTTCTTTATTTTAAAAACTTTGTCCTGCTCTTTAAAAGAGATTACATTAAAAATGATTACATTTATTAAATGTAATTATAGGTATTTGATTTGAGAGCAACTTCTGAATTGTTATTCAATTGGGGCCAAGTCTTTATGATCTCATTATGGGGTTTTCTTGGTAAAGATACTGGACGATTTTGCCATTTCCTTCTCCAATGAATTAAGGTCAACAGATGTTAAATGACTTGCATAGGGATACACAGCTAGTAAGAGTCTGAGGCTGGATTTCAACTGAGGTCTTCTGACTTCAGATCCAGGAGCTCTTCCAATGAGCCATCTAGCTGCTTCCTCACTTGATGGTCTTGAAGATTAAATGAGAGATGTAGGCAAACCTAAATATAACATATAAAGGTAAGCAATTATTATTGTCTCTGAGAGAAAATAATTTTTAAAAAATGCTACCTGAATTATGTTTGGGGAAAGGTCTTTTTTATACTTTCTTGATATTTTAATAAACTAGAAAATTAATAATTTATTTCCATAGTAAGTGGTAATTGAATCCATTCCTTCTTCCTTAAATTTTTTAGTACATGCTTATTAGCCAACTGAATAATTGAGACTGCATGATCTTCTTTTCTTTCTGAAGATCAGAAATCTATAAGGTAGATTACAAGATCTCTAAGTTGAATGATGGTTAAAAGGAAGATCTGAGGCCCAACAGATACAGTGGGTTACACGAGTTTGTACTCTGTCATCCACCAATCAGGAAAACTCAGTCTCAGAGTGGAATTCTAAATCTGAATGGGCTAACTTCTAACAGGAGTCCAGCATGTTCTTTGAAAGTCTAATCTGATCTTATCTTTCTAGGCTACAGAGTAAAAGGCAACCACAAGGGAGGATAGCAAGATATTTTAAGTGGATAGACTTATTAATGAATTAGAATCAGTATCTAATAAGTAGCTTATAATCAGAGTGCTAGACCTGGAGTCAGGAAGATCTGAATTCAAATTCAGAATCTGACACTGGATGTGTGTCTCTAGGCAAATTATTTACTGTCCACCTCAATTTCTTCATCTGTAAAATAGCATCTAAATGGGCAGTGGATAGAGGATTGAATTAGAAGTGAGAAAATCTCTTCTTCCTCATTTTAAATATGGTCTGGGCAAGCCATGCAAACTTTGTCTCAGTTTCCTAATTAATAAAACGAGTTGGAGAAGTAAATGGCAAACTACTCTATTAATTTGACCAAGAAAACCCCAAATGGGGCCACAAAGAGTGAGACACAATTGAGATGAGTGAACAATAATAAGGAAATGAAAATAATAATAGCATCTACCTCTCAGGGTTGTTGTAAGAATAAAATAGTAGTTTTGTTCTTCATTCTCAAAGAGCACTATCACATCAGGATCATGACCTGCAAGTGAATTGGATTTAAGTGAGGGAGGGCTGGGCAAAGTCACCTGCTTCCCTTTTCCCTCCAGAGCCATCTGGGTCCACTGGCCAGATATAGATCAGGACAACTGGAGATGACCCTGGATGCAGTGGGAGATTGTGGCCTTTCTAAGCTAAGGTCTTTAACTGGTCTTTTCAATTTGAGAATTCCCAATCAGTGATTAAGGAAAAGAATGGCCTCTTTTACCTGGTCCAAAAAAAAAAAAAAAAAATCTCAGGATTTCTGGCCAAAACAGACACAATTTCTATTTACATTCACTTTGAGCCAATCAGGGCACAAAAAGATGACCAAGTAGAACTTGGCTGGGACCTGCCATTGGTCTATTAATGAGAGCCAGAGTAATTGGCTTTAAGGCATCATCCTTAAGAAAGAAACCTAGATTGTGAGCCCCAAGATACCTTGAGAAGTTTCAGAGATCAAAACTGACATTCTTTTGGGCTGAGCACCCACCCATAAGGGTATGACATCCTATGTGGACAGAGGGGAGGGAAGGGAAATTTGTAAATGTTGTAAAAACCTTAAAATGATATATAAATACTATGATTATTTTTTTCTTTGGCCCTTTCTTTGGCACTTTTAAGGTTTACTCAGCACTTTCCTTACAGTAACTTTGTGAAATGGGGAATGTTTATATTATACCTATTTTACAGCTGAGGAAACTGAGTCTTAGATTAATTGATTTGCTCAAGATAAAACACTTCAAGTAAATGGCAGAGTAAAATATCCTGCTTTATCACTTTCTGCTGTACCATACAACTTACAAAATGCTGAGGATCCTTCTCTCGTGAAATGACAAGCAGTAGTGATTAATTCTCTTGGTTAAGACTTTATCTCCCCGAGAAGTTCTTTTTAAAATGTAAACAGGTTTGGGAGAGATATTATCAAGCCCTTATCAGCTTAATACCTTAAGAATTAATTAATTGTAAGAATTAATTTCTCAGAGATTGGCAAGTCAGTTTGGTAGGAAAGCTTTGGTCAGCAGAACTGTTTGTGTGGGGAGTAGAGGGATCTGTGTGTGTGTGTGTGTGTGTGTGTGTGTGTGTGTATAGCATGCCCAATAATCAATAAAGAAAAGACAACTTTGAATAGGTCTCACCTAGTTTAGGAAACACAAAAACTCAAAAGAAATGTATATAATTTTATTAGTTGTATTTTGGAAAACCAGCATTTGCTTCTCTTGTGCAATATTATTTGAGGGGAAATTCTTCTAATGTTCATCCCCATGGCTAAAATTTGAAATTTTGCCATTAGATTTTCATTCTTTTGGACTGACTTGAGTTTGATTGTACATATACATTTGTGTGAATTAAGTATAAATGATAGCATAAATTGATGATTAAGATAAAGCAACCAAAAGAACTGATGTAATTCAAGCCATAGTATAAGAGACATAGTGTCCAGAACAAAGAAGGGTGGTGGTTGATAACCTTGCTGGACTCTCAGATCACATTTGAAGTATTGTGTTCAGTTCTTAGCATAATATTTTAAGAAAAACATCTAGATGGCTCAACTGGTAGAATGCTGTGCCTGGAGTCCAGAAGACTGAGTTCAAATCTAACCTCAGATATTTATTAGCTAGGTAAATATTAACTATTTTAATTATTAAGAAGCTGGAAAAAACAAGTCCCTTATCCCTATTTGCTTCTATTTCCTCATCTATAAAAAGAGCTGGAAAAGGAAATGGAAAATCACACCAGTATCTTTGCCAAGAAAATCCTATATGGGTCATGAAGAGTCGGACATGACTGAATGGCTGAACTAACAACAAAAATTTCCTGCTCGGGTTCAAGTCCTCCCCATCTGGCAGCCCCAGGGATTAGATAGAGAAATCTTCCTATCTGTACACTTAATCTTCCAATAATGGGCACATGCAAGCACATACAATGGATATCTTAGAAAAATGGGTTTCCTTTGAAAGCACATGCCAAAAACTGAAAGCAAACTAACTCTTAAAGAAATGAAGATTGTGAATAGAGCAGCACAAGAGCCAGAGGCATACAACAAATGAGGAAGTATGAAGGTTATCAGTTCTGAGCAGCAGAGGCAGTGGGAATTAATCGGTATTGGATTTTTGTGGCTTCAGTTACAGTCTTTTCTCAGAGTCTGGCTTCTCATTAGGACAACAGAAGTAGCAGTAGTGGGAATGTTAGAATAACCCTCCCTATTCTGGTTTCCTTCGCATATAAGTGAGTTTCTTCATTAGTTATCAATTTTGGGGATGAGTCCAGACCAGCAAGCTTCCTTCCCCTTCTCCCTGGCTATGCCACTGACTCTCTAGACTTTGCCACCATTTTCCTTGGAGAGTATTTTCCTCATTCCCCTTTTGCTTTTTTGAGTTATTTTCCCCTACTAGAAAGTAAGCTTTTTTCTTCAATGATATTTTACTTTTTCCAAATACATGTAAAAATATTTTCAACATTTATTTTTGAGACTTTGTGTTTCAAAGTTTTCTTCCTCTCTTCATTACTTCTCCCTTTCCCAAGACAGCAATCTGATATAGATTAAATATGTGTGATCCTTTTACACATATTTCCATACTTGTTATGTTGTGCAAGAAAAATCAGACTAAAAGGAAAAAAAGAGAAAAAAACAAATTAAAAAAAATAAAAATATTATGCTTTGATCCACCTTCAGTCTCCACAGTTCTCTCTCTGGATATGGATTGCATTTTTTATCCCACATCTATTGGAATTGCCTTGAATCACCTCATTGTTGAGAAGAGCCCAAGTCCATCACAGTAGATCATCATATAATATTGTCATCATTGTGTATGATGTTCTCTTGTTCACTTCACTCAACATTAATTCATGTATTTCCAAGCTTTTCTGAAATCATCCTGTTGATCTTTTCTTATAGAACAATAATATTCCATGACATTCATATACCATAACTTATTCAGCCATTCCCCAACTGATGGGCATCCAACTCAGTTTGTAGTTCCTTGCCACTACAAAAAGGGATGCTACAAACATTTTTTGCACATGTGGGTCCTTTTCCCTTTTAAAATGATCTCTTTGGTATACAGACTCAGTAATGAGACTTCTCGATCAAAGGGTATGCACTATTTTATAGCCTTTTGGGCATAGTTCCAAATTGTTCTCCAGAATGGTTGGATCAGAATGTAAGCTTCTTGAGGGCAGGGACTTTCTTTGTATTTGTGTGCCTGGTATTTAGCCGAATATTTGTACATAAGTGGTTAATAAATGTTTACTGACTGCCCATCTGCTGAGTACCTTCCCAGCATAGCCAATCTCCTGTTGACTCCTTTTTTCAGTCAAGTTTCAGAAGATGCTTATATTCTCTCTATAGAGAACCTGTTTATCTCTGGTTTCTGCTGAGCTTTCTGCTTTTCTTTAGATGAGAGGAGGAAGAAATATCTTTTCAGATAGTCTTTGAATCTGTTGCTCTGCAGTGCCTAGGCAGAGTAGGAAAATCAAAGAGAAAATAAGCATCTTCAGTTTGCACTCTTAGTTATGTAAGGTGCTTTTAAACCATATATCCTCTATAAATATAAGTATGAAGGTTCTCTTCCTACCCTAGCCCCCCAAAATAAACATTTCCAGCTATTGCTTAGGATAAAATAATACCATTGCTTTTGGAAAGGATGTGACAATTGGCTGTTTTCAATTCACTATTATCTGTGACTTCCTGCCCTTCAGTTGAAAACTTTGCCCTATATTTTACTGAAAAATGGAGGCCATTAGCTTAGAACTCCCTTTCCTCCTTCTCTACTCTGCTCCTTACATTTCTTTTTAAAAAAATTTTTCCTTCTTTTCCTCCCACTTCCTTTCCTAGATGCCAAAATATGTTAAACATGTGCAATTCTTCTATCCATATCTCTACAGTTATCATGCTGCACAAGAAAAATCATCAAAAAGGAAAAATGAAAAGGAAAACAAAACAAAATGCAAACAAACAACAACAAAAAGAATGAAAATACTATGTTGTGATCCACACTCAGTCTCTACTCACTTATCCCAGATGATTCCTGGCACTATTTTTCTTTCATCTATGTCTGTTATTGAAAGGGAGCTCTTGTTCTTGTCAAGACCAATCTCTCCATACAAAAAGGATCCTATTCCATCTTGTCTCTATTCATGCCTACTTTTAGTTATCTTCAATCTCTGTCTGTCTACTTCCCTATTGCCTACAAACAAGACCATGTCTCAAAGAGCCCTCACTTGATTCTGTCCATCTCCACTAACATTAACCTTTTTCCTTCTGTGGCCAAACTCCTTAGAGGTCATTTATAATCAAAGTCTCTACTTCCTTTCTTCTTACTCCCTCATTTTTATTTTTAAGATTTAAAAAAAAATAGCTTTTTTTACTCCCTCTTAAATGCTATAAAATCTGAATTCCTGTTCACCATTTGACCATCATTGCTATCTCTTAATGAACTTTTCCCAATCCTTTTGACCTCTCAATAGCCTTTTACACTGGACATATCCTAGGTTACTGTGATACTATCCTATTTCTCTTCTTATCTTTCTGATCACTCCTTTTGAGTCTTCTTTCCTGGATCTTTCTCTGGGTCATATTTACAAAAGGTAGATGCTCCTCAGGGCTCTGTCCTGCCAACTCTCCTTTTTTTCCCTCTATACTATTTCACTGGGTGATCTCATCAGCTCCCATGGTTTCACTTTTCATCTCTCTGATGATGATTCTCAGATCTTCTTACTCAATCCTAACTTCTCTTATAACCTCCAGACTCAAATTTCCAGCTGCCAACTAGACACCTCAAATTGGATGTCCCAAAGACATCTTAAATTCAAGTCCATAACTGAACTCATAGAGACTGCTAAGTGTATAGTCACGGTGGATAGAGTGCAGGAAAATTTAAGTTCAAACTTGGCCACAGACATTTAGCTGTGTGACCTTGGGCAAGCCACTTCACCTGTGCCTTAGGTTCTTTAACTATAAAATGGTGATAATAATAGCACTTACCTGGGTGGTTGTGAGGATGAAATGAGATAAAATCTGTGAAGTGCTTAGCATAGAATATAGCACATATTAGGTGCTGTAAAAATACTATTCAGCATTATTATCCCTCAAACCCTTCTCCCTTTCTTATTTCTCTGCAGAGGTTGTAGAAGGAACCATCATCCTCCCAGTCACCCAGGCTTATATCCTATGTGCCATCCTTAACTTCTCATTCTCTCATCCCTACAGCCAATCTGTTAAAAGATTCTATCCATTTTACTTTTAAATGTAAATAGAAATAAATGAAATATACATATGTGTATATGTGCATATATAGACATACATATGCATATACATATACATGCTCCCATTTCTGCTCCTAGACTGCTACCACCCTGGCGGAGACCCTTATTCTTGCCTGCAGTTTTGTGGTAACCTGCTGGAAATCCAGAGGATGCTCATCAGTTGAGAGATGGCTGAACAAGCTGTGGCATATGATTGGGAATGGAGTTCTATTGTGCTATGGGAAATGACAAGGGGGATGGTTCCAGAAAAACAAAAACCAAAAACCAAAACAAAAACATGGCAAGACCTATATGAACTGATTCAAAATGAAGTGAACAGGAGATAACAGCAGTGTTGTAATGATGATCAACTATGAAAGACTTGATCCAAGACAATTCCAAAGGACTCATGGTGAAAAAGTGCTGCCATCTCCAGAAAGCAAACAGGTGATTTCTGAATGCAAATTAAAGTATAATTTTCTTATTTTCTTTGGGTTTTTTTTTGCATTTTTTGGTGATATCATTAATATGGAAATATGTTTTGCATAATTTCACATATATAACTGATATCAAGTTGCTTACCTTTTCAATGGGTAGGGGAAGAATGGGAAGAAAGGAGAGAATTTGGAACTCAAAAATTTAAAAATTCTGCAAAAATAAATGACAAATTTAAAATATTTATGCATAGGAGCAGAGATTTAGGGACAGAAGGTAACTTGGAAGTTCAAATACATAGTTTAACCCTTTTATTTTACAGATGAATAAAATGAGCTCTAGAAGAATTAATCAAGGTCACACAAATAATAAGCAGCAAAGAGAACTTAAGGTCTCTGACTCAAAATCCACAGCCATTATTATTATTCCTCTATAATTCTGCTTTAGTGAAATGATAGCAGTTCAATTCTTTTCAGTCTAACAAACTTTTTTGGTGCCTCATTAAATACAAGGAAGGGCAATTAGGAGGAATAGTGGATAGAGTGCTGGACTTGAAGTCAGGAAGATTGATCTTGAGTTCAAATCTGGCTCCACACACTTACAAGCTGTCACTTAATCATGTTTGCCTTGGTTTCCTCATTTGCAAAATGAGAAGGAAATGGCAAAAATCACTTCAACATCTTTGCCAAGAAAATCCAGAATTGGTTCATGGAGAGTTGAACATGACTAAAAACAAATGAAAAACAACCATAACATATACCAAGAACTGAGCTAAGAGCTAGAGATACAAAAAGCAGCTCCTCCCTCTAAAATAGTCTCTGCCTTAGTAGGGGGCTTCAATAATATTCAGATAAGTACAAATAGAAATAAGTCTTCAGATAAATAAATATGTACTAGAAGAAAATAAATGCAAAGTAATTTCTGGGGGTGGGTATTATCCTGCTGATAAATAGGAGAGGAGGCTGAGAGGGGAGCAGTGACCCAGACAGCCAGAACACAAAGGAGAAGGTCCAATATTCCATCTTCCTGAGACTTCTGCTGCTATCAGACTGACTGGGAAACCTGAGAGTTTTAATTTCCGGCCTGATTCTGTTTCTGACTCATTCTGACACCTTGACACCTTGAACTAATTGCTTCTTGTTCATGAAAAGGCTCCTAGCTTTCGAAAATAGCACATAGGCAATGTGACTTCTGAAAACTGCTGTTTGGTAAGCTAATAATAATGAGTGGTTTCAGAATATCAAGAACTATGTAAGTGCTGAATATGGGGATGAGTCAACCCAGTGGGTTAATGAGTCAAAACTGCTCAGTTCTCCCTGGATGATTAACCACTTTGTCTAAATGATCTGAAACTCTTCTTTTCCGGGAGCAATTTCTTGTTCAGAATCACAAATAATCAAAGACGCAAATACCTCAGGGATTGGGCAGAGGGAGGGGAGGAGAAGGTAGGAGGGAGGCAGGTCTTGCTCAGAGTCTTAGAATTCAAGTATTTAAATACATATTTGCAAAGAACCCAATGCATTAATTATTAGTGCCTGAAGGCAGTTCCAGCTCACCGGAAGAGTGGTTATAAATGTTTCAGGAATGTTGACTTGTAAAATCTAACAACTGCTCTGAGAGTCTATTTGGATGTGGTCTGCCTTATTGACTCAGGGTGCAAGACAGCAGTAATCTGGTGTCATCCATTGACATCTTGATAATACACTGAGGTTTGGGGCTGGCTTGGATAGGCAGTTGTCCCACCTCCAGGTTTGCCCACAGACTGTCCATTAAGGATCAGGAACATTTATCCTGCTGTTTGAGACCAACATAACCTCAGCTATAATAATGAACTGAGGCTCAGCAGGCCTGGAATGAATAAATAGCCACCTACTTAGAGCAAGGAAAGAAGAAGCTCAAGACCTCATCTTCCTCTCCCTTCCCATGTCCCCTGGCTCTGGAAACTATAATCAGATGCCCTGCTCTTGCTTCTGGAAAGGTCATCGATCAACTGCCTTATGGCTCTAGTAGCCATTCTTGTAACTTCTCAGAACAAAGTATTATTGAAATGGAGCATTGGACCTGAGTTCAAATCTGACTTCAGACATTCATTAGCTGTGTGATCCTAGACAAATTATTTAATCTCTGTGTGCCTCAGTTTCCTGAATTGTAAAAGGGGGATGATAATAGTATCTGCCTCCTCAGGTTGTTGTGAGGATCAAATGAGCTCATATTTGTAAAGGAAACCTTAAAGAATTATAAAAATGTAGCTATTATTGTTATTATTCTTTCCTGCTCTGCTTCTAATCTGTTGTCTCCCACTATTAGAATGCAAGCTCTTTGGGGAAAGATGTTATCTTACTTTCTTAAATTTGTATACCTAGCATTTCATACAGTGTGGCACTTTAAAATACTATTTGTTCATTGATTGATTCATTTTTTTTTTTTTTTACTTTTTTACTCCTTTCATGTGTTGATTACTCCTATGATTACCCTATGATACAAATGTTATGGTAGCTAAAGGGACCTTAAAGTTCATCTAAATCCTATGTATTATTTCTAAAAAATATATCCTCTTTTTTATTTTTTCTTATTTAATATTTTATCTTTTCCTAATTACATGTAAAAATAATTTTTGCTTTTTTTATTTTTCAAATTTTGAGTTCCAAATTCTCTACTTCCCTTTTCTCCCCCCTCGAGAAGGAAAGCAATTTGATATGTTTTATATATGTGTTTATATATATATATATATAGTCATACAGAACACATTTTCATGTAAGTCATTCTGTGAAAGAAAAGACAGACAAAAAAGCCCAAGAAAAATAAATAAAAAGTATCTTTGATCTACATTGAGGCTAAGGGTTCTTTCTTTGGAGATGGGCAGTACCTAGGTGTTACAAATACCATCTTTTCATGTAGGGATGTAAAAAAACTTAGCCTAATGAATTCCCTACAATTTTTCTTTGCTATTTACATTTTTGTGCATCTCTTGATTATATGTGAAAGTCAAACTTTATCATCATAAGTCCTACACAATTTTCTTGGATCATTATATTGCTGATAATAATATTGCTGTTACGTGTAGAATATTTTCTTAGTTCTGTTCATTTCAATTTGCATCACTTTATGTAAGTCTTTCCAAGGTTTTTCTGAAAGAATCCTGTCATCCATGGCTCTCTTCAACAATGAAATGTTTCAAACCACTTCCAATTGTTCACTGAAGAAAGCCATATACACCCAGAGAGAGGGATGCGAAATGTGGACCACAACATAACATTCTCATACTCCTTGATTGATGTTTGCTTACATTGTGTTTCCTTTATCTGATATATCGTTTGTGTAGATGAGATTTTTCTTGCACACCAATGATAAGTTTGGAAATATGTATACATATATTCGATTTGCCAATATTTTAACATAATTAACATGTAGTGGATATCCTGCCATCTAGGGGAGGGGTGGGGAGTTGGGGGGAAAAATTTGTAACGGAAAGCTATGTAAGGGTTATTGTTGAACAATTACCCACACATATGTTATGCAAATAAAATAAAAATTAAAAAAAAAGAATCCTGTCATCATTTCTTAAAGCACAATAGTATTCCATCATAATCATATACACTAACTTGTTCAGCCATTCTCTAATTGATAAACATCCTCTCAGTTTCCAATTCTTTGACATCACTAAAAGAACTGCTATAAATATTTTTGTAAACACAGCTCCTTTTCCTTTTTCTTTTTTTATCTTTATGAGGCACAGACTTAGAAATGATATTATTTGGTTATAGGATATGCATGGTTTTGTAGCTCTTTGGGCATAGCTCCAGAGTAGTTGAATTAGCATACAACTTCACCAATAGTATATTAGTATTTTAATTTTCCCATATCTCCTCCAACAATTTTTATTTTCCTTTTCTGTCATATTAGTCAATCTGAAGTCATAGCTCGGAATTGTTTTAATTTGCATTTCTCTCATCTATAGCGATTAAGAGCATTTCCCTCTATTACTATATGTAGCTTTGATAATTTTGTGTGAAAACTACCTGTTTACATCTTTGACTACTTATCAATTGAGGAATGGCTCTTATTTGATTCAATTTTCTCTATGTTTGAGAAATGATGTCTTTATCAGAAAAACTCACTGTGATTTTTTTTTACCAACTATGTATTTGCCTCCATCCTATTTTTCTTTGTTTAACTGACTCCCTATCCTTTTACCCTATCCATCCTCAAAGGTGTTTTGCTTCTGATTACTATCTTCTCCATCACCCTCCTTTCTATCAACCCCTCTCCTCATTTTCATCCTACTCTCCTATGAATGTATAGGTTATTCTTTAAGCAAATTCCAATGAGAGCAAACTCATGAGCCCTTTGTACCTACCAGGCTCTCCTCCAATGTAAAAGTTCTTTTACAACTCTTTTATGTTGATAACATACCCTATTCTACCTCTCCCTTTCCCATTATCCCAATGCATTCCTCTTTCTCATGTGTAATTTTTTTTATTAGATAATCATCCCATTATATTCTTTTTTTAAATTTTTATTTGCATAACATATGTATGGGTAGTTCCTCAGCATTGATCTTTACAAAGCTTTCTGTTACAAATTTTACCCCCAGTCCCCACCCCTCCCCTAGATGACAGAATGTCCACTACATGTTAATTATGTTAAAATACTTGACAAATCGAATATATGTATATCATACCATTATATTTAATTCACAACCATGTCCTCTGTCTATGTAAACTCCTTCTGCCATACTAATGAGAGATTTCTTAGGAATTACAAGTATCATCTTTACATGTAGGAATGTAAGGAGCTTAGACTTATTAAATTCCTTACAATTTTTCTTTGCTATTTACATTTTTGTGCATCTCTTGATTATATTTGAAAATAAAACTTTATATTCAGCTCTGGTCTTTTGATCAGGAATACTTGAGAGTTCTCTATTTCATTGAAATCCATATTTTTCCCTTGAAGGATTATACTCAGTTTTGCTGGGTAGAGGATTCTTGGTTGTAATCATAGCTCTTTTGCCCTCCAGAATATCATGTTCCAAATTCTCTGATCATTTAATGTAGAAGCTGCTAGATCTTGTGTTATCTTGATTGTGGCTCCACAATTGTTTCTTTTTGGCTATTTGCAGTATTTTTTCCTTGACCTGGGAAGGCTGGAATTTGGTGATAATATTTCTGGTAGTTTTCATTTGGGGATCTCTTTCAGGATGTGCTAAGTGTATTCTTTCAATTTCTATTTTATCCTCCAATTCTAGAATATCAGGGCAGTTTTCCTTAATTTTTTGAAAGATGATGATTGGGCTCTTTTTTTGATCATCAATTTCAGGTAGTTCAAAAAGTTTTTTATTATCTCTCCTGGAGATAATATTTTCCTATTTTCCGGGCCAGTTGTTTTTTCAATGAAATATTTCACACTTTATTCCATTTTTTCATTTTTTGATTTTGCTTGATTGTTTCTTGATGTCTCAAAAAGTCATTAGTTTCCACTTGCCCAGTTCTAATTATTGAGGAATTATTTTCTTCAGTGAGCTTTGGTACCTCATTTTCCATTTAACTATTCTGCTTTTTCAAAACATTTTCTTCCTTGGGTTTTTGGGCCTCTTTTATCATTTGGTTTATTCTATTTTTAAGGTATTATTTTCTTTAGTATTTATGTATGTGTGTGTGTGTGTGTATCTGTCTGTCTCCTTTATCAAACTACTCTCATTTCTCTTCCCAATTTTTCCTCTCTCTCTCTCTTATTCTATTAAAAAAAAAAATCTTTTTGAGCTCCTCCATGGCCTGACACCAGTTCATATTTTTCTTTGAGGCTCTGAATATAGGAATTTTGAATTTTGATTTTGTTGTTTTCTTCTGAGTGTTTTGATTTTCCTTTTCACCATAATAACTTTCTATGGTCAGATTTTTTTTTTTTCTGTTATTTGCTCGTTTCCCAGCCTTTTTTTTTTTTTTTGACTTTTAACTCTATGCTAGAGTGTGGCTCTGCTTCTCAAGTGGAGGGAGCACTATCTCAAGCTTTAGGCTTTTTTGTTCAGAAGTAATTCTGGGGACCTGCAAGTTTTTGACTCTTCCATGGAGGTCTGATCTAGGGAGAGGTGTGTTTACTACTCTTATATCCTGTGCACTGGTTTGTGAGGGACCACTTTTTCTGACCCTGGATCTGTGACCATGATCTTTTTTTCCTCTGTGGTGGCAAGCTCTGCTTTGCTAGTGCTTCCCCTTGCCCTAGGACTAAGACCCAGGTCTGCAAGCCAGATCTAAATATGGGCAATGCAGCAGAGTTCTGCCCCTGGTGCCAGCAAAGGGAGCCTGCAAATTTCCTTTTGACCCACTATCCAATCAGCTGTGGGTTGGGAGCTCTGGAAACAGCCCTCACTGCCCCTGCTTCAGTCACCCTGAGGCCTACTCCTGATTTTCTGGGGCCTGGTCTGGGGTAGCCCAGCCTGTGCTCTACTGTGTTTCACTCTCACCTTGGTATAACAGATCTTTTCTGTCAGTTTTCTAACTTGTTTTGGGTTGGAAAATTGTTTCACTCCATCTTTTTGTGGGTTCCGTCACTCTGGAACTTGTTTAGAGTCGTTATTTAAAAGTATTTGGAGGGGTATAGGGAAGGGCTCTGGCAAGTCCCTCAACCACCTTGGCTCTGCCCCCTCCTTTTCGTTTTTAACCTTATTTTCATTGATATGTTTTGTCTTTCTATCACCTTCATTTCTTAATATATTCCTCCCACTCTCTGATCTAGTGTGACATCCTTTGTAACAAACATTTTTAGAATAAAAAGGGAAAAAAGCAGCTCAGCAAAACCAAGCAGTACATCAACCCTGTGGAGCAATATATATACAGTATTCCATACCTAATGTTCTTCAATGTTGCAAACAAGGGAAGGATATTTTTCCAACTCTTCTCTGGGATCAAGCTTGGTCCTACTCCTATTTTAAAAGAGGGACATGGTCCCAGAAAGATGGAGAGTTTAAGTGACTTGCTCAAAGTCACCCAGGAAGTAGTGGAAGAGGTATCTTTTAAACTTCAGGCTTCTAGCACCAAATTCTCTATTCTTCATTTTGTCCTACAGGATATCATAAATGGGTATTGAGATTTGAGTAGAAAGTGTTAGAGGCAGGTAGGATTGCACAGGATGGAGCATACTGGTTCTGGAATTAGGAAAACCTGGAGTAAGGAAAGCCAGCCTTAGACACTTAGAAGTTGTGTGACTCTGGACAAGTAATTTTTTTTTGGAAAGCTTTTTATTTTCTAAACATATGCATGGATAATTTTTCAACATTATCCTTTGCATAACCTTGTGTTCCAAATTTTCCCCTCCTTCTCCCCACTCCCTCTCTTAGATGGTAAGCAATTCAATATATGTTATACATGTTAAAATATGTTAAATCCAATATATGTATATATATATTTATTCAATTCTCTTGCTGCATGAGAAAAATCAGATCAAAAAGGAAAGAAAATGAGTAAGAAAACAAAATACAAGCAAACAACAACAAAAAGAGTGAGAATGTTATGTTGTGATCCAGACTCCGTTGCCACAGTTCTCTCTCTGGGTGTAGATGGCTCTCTTCACTAGTCAAAAAGAAAATTAGTGCGCTGAAGGGTTCCCAAAATTTTAGGATTCCTTATATTCAAACTCATTTTTGATTTTAAAATCTTAACTCCAAGTTTGAGGTGACACAATAGAAAGAGCCAGTCAGAGAACCTGGGTTCAAATCCTATAGTTCTGATGCTATCTCTGTAATCTTGGGTGCATGAATAACTTTCATGAGCCTCAGTGAACTTATCTTTATTATTATTATTTGTTAAGGCAATTGGGATGAAAAGACTAGCCCAGAGTCACACAGTTACAAAGTGTTAAGTGTCTGTCTGAGTCAGATTTGAACTCAGGATCTCCTGATTCCAAGGTGGGGACTCTAACCACTGCACCATCTGGTTGCCCCAATGTCCTTATCTTTAGAAAGACTGAAGCAGACCGGATCCCCCCTGGGGATTTTTTTTTCAGCTTTAGATCCATGAAGTTTTGATCGTTTTGCATTCTCTGGCTTCTATTTCAAACTCCTTCCAGGTTTGGAGGGAGCACTCCATGACAGCGGGAGCAGGAACCCAAGGGACCCTGGAAGAGAGCCTTTATTTCAAGCTGACGTCCTCATCGAACTCCTGAAGTCAAATGAGGGCATCTGTGAGTCCTGCACCCCTCCCCCCACCTCCTGCAGGAAAATGATCTCCCAGAGGGCGTTTGGTGACATTTTAACGACGCCTGCATTATAATTCCCCTCTTGTCAGCTCCTTCCAGGACAGATGATACACAGTCTGCAGAATTTAGACAGCAAGCTGCGGGGGAAATAAGCATATATTCCTTTTGCACTGCTGAGATGAAAACTGATACCCCATCCATCTTCAGCAGGCCGGACAGCAGGCTTTAAATGAGCTGGCTTAGCAGATTATGGCCCTTCAGCTACAGGCTGGCTGCAGGGGGTCACGAGGAGGCTGCCCTGGGTACTGTACACTGGTCTGGGCTGTCCCCGGCTCTGGGCCCGGAGGGCAGAAGCAGGGAGCTTCAGGGCCAGGGGAGGATTCAGAGCTGGCAGTCTCCCAGTGACCAGCCGAGCCTGGAAGGAACCCTGGGGCTGACAGAACAGGAGACCCGGGGCTGTTTCCCAGTGCTGGAGAACCTCCGAGGTCCTCTGGAAGGATAGCTGGAGAAGGAGCTGAGGAGAGCTTGGGGAGGCAAGGAAGGGTGAGACTGGTCCCAGTGAGGGCAGAGTGGGGCCTTCCAGAGAAGGCCGAACACTCACCCAGGAAAAACCGGGCCCTCTGGGCCCAATGAAAGTGAGGAAACTGGGCTCATCCCTCTCAGTGGAAGGCTGCAGGAGAGGGCAAGGAGCCTTCCCAAAGCTCTGGCTTAAGGGGGCTCACAGCCCAGCCACCCCTTGGGCCCACTCTCCTCCCCTCTGCTTTTCAGCTTTCTCTTTTTGGGCTGAATGCCCTCATTTGTTTATAAGCTGCTTGAGGGCAGGAGAGGGCCTTTTTGGGGGTGGGGGGAGGAATCTCTAGCACTTAGCACAATGGTCGGCACATGAGTAATAAGTATTGACTATTTCTTGGGTGGGACACAGTGCCACTCTTCCTTGGATTTGCTGAAGTGGGAC
>JAJPUD010001658.1:328136-347241 GCA_023553655.1 Myrmecobius fasciatus | reverse complement strand
TTAGAGTTAGTTGTCAGGCTCTCTGTGGACTGAACCCAGTCCTCATGTAAATCTAGAGATAGACTCCTTTTGTGGGAAAACTCCTAAGAATGGGATTTGAAGCTTTCCTTGGTGTTAATTTATTCTTACTGGATTTTAAGATGATAAGAAGTAGCATGGTGAGATGGAAAGAGTACTCAACTTAAAGGACCTATGTTCAAATCTTTAACTTTTCTACTTATTAGCTATATGATCTTAGACAACACACTTAAGTTCTCTGGCTTTAGTTTCCTCATCTATAAAATTAGAGAGTCAAAAGAGATTATCTTAAGATTCCTTTCAGCACTAAATGTAAGACAGTGACTTAAGTGACAAGAGTTTCCCTAAGTATTATATTTGCTTTCCTATGGATTTAAGAAACTCCTATGGGAGTTTAAGACATTACTATCCCAAATATTTTCTTTTTATATGCAAATGTCCCCACTAGAATTGTAACTGACTTATCACTATTTTTTATTCCCTTACATTCATTAATTTTGACTAAGGAAGAGGAAGTGGGGGAAAAATAAGCCTTTCTATAGCACTTACTAAGCGTCAGGCACTGTGCTAAGTGTTTTGCACATATCTCCTCTGATCTTTACAACAACCCTGGGAGGTAGGTGACTAATTATTAGCTTGCTTTTTACTGTTGACATGAAAACTCCTCAGGATGGTTAGATGCCTTGGAGAGGTTGGGAAGGAGGCAGATACTGAACTGGATAAAGGACAAAAAAGCCCTTGAAAAATACTTTGCCCCCTCTGCATTTTTTTTCTCCTGGATCACTTAACAGTGAGGTTTTAGTTTCTAATATCCTTTCCTATTCAGCAAGATGTCTGGGTGTGAAAGTAAGAACTTTGGATTAAACCAAAGGACTTGAGGGTTAGAAAGAACCAATGTAGAAATCTCTTCTGATATATGATCATCTAGCATCTGCTTTAACACTTGTGGTAACAAAGAGTTCACTATTGTTTGTGTTATTGGTGGAACATTTTCATTGATCTTTCTCTTACAGCTCAAATCTGTCTCCTCTCCCAGTAACATCCCATTTGTCCTTCTGCCATTTGGAACAACAAAAGGCTCTTCAGATACTGAAGACAGCTATTTTGACCTCTTCTCCCTGAGTCTTTTTTTCAGGTTAAATATCCCCTGCTCTTCTAACTCTTCTGCATGTTATTTGCAAAGCTTTCATGATCCCATTTATGCTCTTGTGGACTCACTCTAGTTTTTTTAATGCTGTTCTTCAAATATAGAGTCCAGAACTGAAAACAATACTTCCCAAGTGGTCTGATTAGCAAAGAAAGCATTAATGCTCTTGTTGTTGTTCAGTCATTTCAGCCATGTCCAAGTCTTCATGAATCCATTTGGGTTTTCTTGGCAAAGATACTGGACTGGTTTGCTATTTCCTTCCCCAGTTCATTTTATAGGTGAGGGAACTGAGGCAAACAGGGTTAAGTGACTTGTGCGAGGTTACACAGCTAATAAGCATGTGAAATTAGATTTGAACTCAGGAAGAATAGTTTCTCTGAACCTAAACCTAGTGTTCTATCCAATGAACCACTTAACTGCCCAGGTCTAGACAGTAGTATAATTAACGTACCCTATTGAGCTAAATAGCATAAATTTGTTTAAATATATTAGCTGTAGAGACCAAAAAAAAACCCCACAACTGAATCCTTTAAGAAGTAATGGTTAGTGGAGCAACTAGATGGCACAGTGGATAGAGCATCAGCCCTGGAGTCAAGAGGACCTGAGTTCAAATGTGGCTTCAGACATTTAATACTGTGTAACCCTGAGTAAGTCACTTTCCTTCAGTTGCCTAACCAAAAAAAAATTGGTTATCAAGTCATTCTAAGTCATTTATCCAGAGATATCCTTATTAAAAACTGGGAGAGACATAATCATATTTTATTATAAAAGACAGAAGAGAGCTTGACAGGTTTGGGCTCCAGGAGAATCTGAAAAGAGAAATCGCTCCAGAAGATAGACCAGAGTTGAAAGCTGAGTGTACAAAAATTGATTTCTGTGTAAGATCAGGGAAAAAAAAAAAAAACCAAACAGCTGCACTTGAAAGCCGACTAAGACATTGTTGTTCCTAATCAGCAGGAAAGAAGAGATAACATGATACTGAAAAAATGGGGTTTTGACTAGTCAAATGCTTTAAAAACAAGTTTGAGACAGAAAAGATAAAAGCAGCAAATAGGTCCAAAGAAAGAGTTGATAGAAAAAACCAAATGCTTAGGACTGAAACTTTATCACAATTAAATTAAAGACACAATAAGCCATTGTTTTTTGAAGATACAACCCCTTTTAAAGGCTATTGCATGGTTTCTATATTAAAAAATTATTAAAATAATTTATTTTGACATTCTAATATGTATGTTTACATAAACCATTAGTGATGATGGAGTGATATGTTCCTGGTAGTTTTTTATATCAGTCAGGAAGAAGTATTTATTATTTTATAAATGTGCAACCTATAGCAACGTGTCTTAAGTTTGGAGTTGACATGAACTAGATTCAGTGTTAGAGGTGATACCCCGAATCACATTTCTTTGATTTGATATCCCTCCCCCAAGTTTCCTCTGGGAAACCCAGAATATAGCTTGATCATATCTTATATTTACATCTCTACAAATAAGGGGAAAATGTTTTTCATCTTTCATTTACATGCTCAAGGTAATCAGGCATAGGTATTTTTTAATTTCATTCCACAGAATAGGCAGCAAACTCATAGGTTATACCTTGGTCATATGTAATTCTCATCTTTCTCAAAAACTTAGCATTTTGTCTCTAGAGCAATACAGTCTCCCAGGCCCATAGAACCACCTTGAATTTGGGACTTCCAGGGAAGGGAAAATGAATGTGGGTCTTCTTGTTTGCTCACTTTTACAATCTACTTCTTGACTTTGGATTTTATGTTAGAATTGTGTTCTGCTTATATCTAGAGGGATAATTGACCTGGGTTTCTGTCTTTTGCTGTTTTCATAGCTCAGTTTGGGGACCTGTAAGTTTTCAGAGTTTCCAGCATGGTATAATCCTGGAAGAGGTCTGTTCACTGCCCTCCTGTTCCAGGACCCCTGCTCTCTTGAAACCATGACCACTGCTCTCTGCCCTGGAAATGTGACAAGGACCTAGGTATTTGGTAATAGAGCTGCCACATGGTATTCATTCCTACTCCCAGTGCTGGTATGGAGAGCCCCTGGAATTGCTTGTTGCTATTCTGGAGAGTAATTTGGAACTATGCCCAAAGGGCTATACCCTTTGATCCAGCAGTATCTTTACTGGGCTTGTATCCCAAAGGGATCATAAAGGAGGGAAAGAGACCCACATGTGCAAGAATGTTTGTGGCAGCCCTTTTTGTAGTGGCTAGAAACTGGAAACTGAGTGGATGCCCATCAATTGGAGAATGGCTGAATAAATTATGGTATATGAATGTTATGGAATATTATTGTTCTGTAAGAAACAACCAGCAGGATGATTTCAGAGAGGCCTGGAGAGACTTGCATGAACTGATGCTGAGCGAAGTGAGCAGAACCAGGAGATAATTATACATGGCAACAACAATACTACATGATGATCAATTCTGATGGACATGGCTCTCTTCAACAATGAGGTGATTCAGGCCAGTTCCAATGGTCTTGTGATGAAGAGAGCCATCTGCAGCGAAAGAAAGGATTGTAGGAACTGAGTGTGGAGCACAGCATAGTCTTTCACTCTTTTTGTTGTTTGCTCTATTTTTCCCCCATTTTTTCCCCTTTTTGATGTGATTTTTCTTGTATAGCATGATATTTGTAGAAATATGTATAGAAGAATTGCACATATTTAACATATACTAGATTACTTGCTGTAGGGAGAGGAGGGAGGGGAAAATTTAGGATGCAAGATTTTGTAAGGGTGAATATTGAAAATTATCCATGTATATATTTTGAAAATTAAAAAAAAACTTTAATTAAAAAAAAAGGGATTTTTCATACATTCATTCAAGGCTGGGTCTAGGAACACTTCCTACTCTTTACCTCTGGGGAGAAGATGGATATTCGGAGGGATCAAAGTTATCACTACAGGTTATTGACTGACCTGTACCTGGTACTTTGCATGTTGTCTCCCTCATGCAAATTAGGGAGTTAGAATGTGAGTTCCTTGAGGTCAGGGACTCTTTTTTGCCTTTTTTTTTTTTTTTTAAATCCCCAAGGTATAGCATACTGTTTCTCTCACAGCAAAGGCTAATAGATATTTCTTGGCTAAATGTGCTCAGTTCTCTCTGGATTTTTCCAGAAGAGGAATATAGAATAAAACTCTTTGCAGTGAAGATTTCTTTTATATGATTAGCACAAAAGGATGGTTCCTATCTACAATAGCCTGAGCCAGCCTTATTTATAATGCCTTGGAGATATTCTCACTTCTCTGAAGTAGATTGTCTGTGGATGAGCCTCATAACCTCAGAGGGAAATGCATTCAAAGTCGCAATCAAAAGCTCAAGTTCATTAAGTTGTAAGTTCATTCAGTTGAACAGAGGACTCTTAATCAAATTCCCATGGACAAATATCTTAGAAGCAAATGTCTATTAAAAAGTAAGATTGCCTAGTCATTCTGCATCATTTTGCCAGAGAAAGCCTTGTTAGAAACCGGGCTGATAACACTGTCTTGTGTTTCCACTCTGAAAGACAAAGTAGAATTTTATAGGAAAGTCTAGACATTAGTGTCTACCATGCTACTACCTACATGAGTCATTGTCTTTTCCTTCCTATTTAATATTTTTTTCCAGTTACACATAAAGACAATTTTCACCATTCATCTTTTGAAAAAATTTGAGTTCCAAGTTTTTCTCCCCTCCTTCCTATTCTCCCCCTCCTTAAGACAGCAAGCAACCTGATATAGGTTATTCATGTGTAATCAGGTAAAACATATTTCCACATTAGTCATGTTATGAAAGATGAAACAGAACAAAAAGAAAAAGAATGAAAAAAAGTAGTACACTTCAATCTGCGTTCAAACTCAATCAGTTCTTTCTCTGAATGTGGATAGCATTTTCTATCTGAGTGTTTTGGAATAGTCTTCAATCACTGTATTTCTGAGAAAAGAATTGCACAACATTTCTGTAACTATATAATGTTTTCCTGATTCTGCTAATTTCATTTAACATCAGTTCACATAAGTCTTTCCAGGTTTTTCTGAAATCTGCCTGTTCATCAAGTCTATTCTAGTTGTTTTCAAATCACCCCATGGCAATGAACAGGCTTAAAGACCAATTAGTAGGAAGAATCTTAAAGTTTTTCTAGATAATATTTGAATTCTTCAACAATAATAGAAGGATTACATTTTCATTTGCTAATGAATGACTCTGTTAAGAGTGGTTTGGTGAGTTACCTTCAGTTCTTTTATTTCAGTTTCTTCCTCTATAAAATGAGGCATGCAGAAATACCTGTTCTGCCTTCCTCAAAAAGTTGTTATAAGAATGAAATGAAATATTGTAGATTGAAGTGCCTTGAAGAATATGAAGCATTATAGATGTGTGGGATTTTATTGTCAGCTATTTGTGCAACAATATTAAACCCTTACATTGTGTCTAGGAGTAAATTAGTTACCATGTGGGATCAAAAAAACTGGGAAAAGACAGTTTTTATTCTCAAATGACTTACACTATATTGCAAGGAAACCAAGGCATCCAGACATTTATCAATTATAGAATTAAAAAAAGGATGTAATAATAGGGTCCAAGCTATATATGGGAGTGACTTATGAAGGATGGAGTAAAATAAGTCAAAGAATGTTCTTTAGAAGAGGTGGAGTTCTGGGTTGATTCTTGGAATAGTCATTGGTTTCTGGGATTCTAAATAGCAATCCTTATTCGTACCTTTTAATTAAGGTAGAGTGGTTTTCAATCAAAGCCTCTGGATTTGGGGCTAGATGACCTGGCTTTGCTATTTCTTCTTCTATGATTTTGGGCAAAGTTCTCAGGATCCCATTTTCTTCATCTATAAAGTAAAAGGGTTAGAATACATAATCTCTAGATCTCTTTGGGCTTTAAATCTCATAATTTTATGAAACAAAGGCATAATTAATAGGCCTGGAGAGAAGGATTTAAAGCAAGGAGTAAATTATTCTTTTGCAGAATTTCATATCTATATTCCAAGTCATAACTTGCAATATTTTGTCTTGAATTAAATTTGACAACTACTGTTTAGCTCCTAAGACCGTGCTCAACAGTCCTTCCCAGACTACTTTCACTGATTCTGCTGGGTACATTTTCAAAGCAGAGCATTATGTGTTCCTCTAGGGTGACTTAAGCAGAGAAATCCTTTGAATCAACAAACCTCTAGTCTTAAATATTACAGCCATCCTGACCAGAAATGTACACTATTGAATATCACATCAGAAGAGAAGCCATTTTCACACAAGCCTTTTAAAACTTTCAACTTCCATCTGGAGAATAATTGAAATTTTAGCTAAATGCTATCTACCAATTGAGATCTAAGGACTGTGTGAAAATGCAGAGTTTTCATGGAATCCACCCATTAAAAGTGTTTCCCCTGAAATGGAACCGAGAAAATATTTCAGAAAACGTCTTGAAGTTCATTAGATGGATTAAATGTAACTTTTAATACTTTTCTTTTCTGCCCAAATACATTTTTTATTAAAGAAAACCCTTAGATAGATACATTAGTTAAAATTATAGAGCAAATTACTTGCCAATAATTTCTGTGCAAAGTTAGGATTCTTCTTTTTTAAAATAAAGTTGAATGGGTATAACTATCTCTGCAAAATGAATTTTCCATCTTAAATTCTACTAAATCAATGATCTAATGGTGGAATAGTTCTAACTATACCATTCTCTTTTTCCATATCATAGGGATTTTTGACATTGTAGTACCACAAAATGAGAATGAGTGAATAAAAAATCATAGCAGTGAGCTAGGGCAAAAGAATAGGGAAGCTGGCTGTCCTGGATATTATGGGACTTAATATATAACAACCTTTCCCACATGCAGTTTTTGTGGTATGGAGGTATGTTCATAGGGGTAGAGTTTGTGGCCTGGTTGTTAGTACCACACATTAAGCATCTACCAGTGTGGATGATCAGAGCTAAAAAATCAGATTGTAAAACCTGGGGATGCCTGAACTTGCCTGGGGTTTTCAGATTACTAAGGTAGAGTTCTTGGGAAGTACCAGCCATTCCAATATTCTCCATATAATATTTCATTTTATAATGACTTGGAATTTACCTACTTTCTCTGTTGACAGCTTTAAAGATGTATGATATAATATGATATCAATTACAGAATATGTATATGTATATATATATATACATATATGTTTACAATTTAAAGGCTAAAAGTTTTGGACATATTAGACTTCAAGTGACTTGACACTTAAAGAGTCCCCAAGAATGCTTGATGAGTTATAAATGAAACTGACAATGAAAAGTCCTGGAAAGGAAGACTGATTGAAAACTGAAATTCTCTCATCTCCAGCCCTTAGGAACATAAGGCATTCCTTTCCACCTCTAAGGAGAGAGTCCATACCAATGAACGTTGGGACAGGAGTTACACATATATGGGAAGAATATGGAAGACCACCAGAAAGATAGAATGGGACCAGATTCTGAAGTATTTTAAATTCCTAGCAGAGGACTTTATATTTAATCATAAGGTTAATAGGGAGCCATTGGATCTTTTTTCTTTTTTGATTAAAGCTTTTTATTTTCAAAATATATGCATAGATAATTTTCAATATTTATCTTTGAATATTTCAATATTCACCTTGTGTTGCAAATTTTTTCCTTCCCTTCCTCTCACCCTCTCCCCTAGACAGCAAGTAATCCATTATATTAAACATGTGTAATTCTTCTATACATATTTCCACAATTATCATGCTGTACAAGACATAACAGATCAAAAAGGAAAAAAAATTTAAAACAAAATGCAAGCAAACAACAATAAAAAAAGTGAAAATACTATGTTGTCATCCACACTTAGTTCCCACAGTCTGGGTGCAGATATCTCTCTTCATCACAAGACCATTGGAACTGGTTTGAATCACCTCATTGTTGAAGAGAGCCATGTCCATCAGAATTGATCTTCGTATAATCTTGTTGCTGTGTATAAGGATCTCTTGGTTCTGCTTATTTCACTTAGCATCAGGTCATGCAAGTCTCTCCAGACCTTTCTGAAATCATCCTGCTGGTCATTTCTTACAGAACAATAATATTCCATAATGTTCATATACCATTATTTATTCAGCCACTCTCCAACTGATGGGCATCCATTCATTTTCCAATTCCTTGACACTACAAATAGAGCTGCCACAAACATTTTTACATATGTGGGTCCTTTTCCCTTTTTTTTTTTTTGCTGAGGCAATTGAGGCTAAGTGACTTGCCCAGGGTCACACAGCTAGGAAGTATTAAGTGTCAGAGACCAGATTTGAATTCAGGTCCTCCTGACTTCAGGGCTGTTGCTCCATCCACTGTACCACCCAGCTGCTCCCCTTTTTTTTTTTTTTTAATGATCTCTTTGGGATACAGGCTGAGACTGCTGGGTCAAAAAGTATGCACAGTTTGATAGGACTTTGGGCATAATTCCAAATTGTTCTTCAGAATGGTTGGATCAGTTCACAACTCCATCAACAATGTATTAGTACCCCAGTTTTCCCTCCAACATTCATCATTATCTTTTCCTGTTATCTTAGCCAATGTGAAACGTGTATAGTGGTATCTAATTTTTCATATGAAAGTTTTAATTTTTTCATCAGGAAAGTATCTGTTCATATGCTTTGACTGTTTATCAATTGGAGAAGAGCCATTGGATCTTAATGAGTTTTCAAGGAGCTCCTTTCACCATTCCAGAGTTTATTGAGTAGGGGCAGAGGTTCAACTATTCAGAAGAACTGTAATCCCCAGTGAATCAGGGCTCAGAGAAAAAGCCCAGAAATAAATTGGAAGTGATGACAGAGAGCATTTGGAAGGGCCTGCAAAGTGGGATAAAGATCACTGAGTAATGTGAAACTGTATTTGGGACCCACTTCCACTTCACATGCCCATGTTCACTAAAGTTCAGCCATATACTTGAATGGACTGCATGGCCATCATAGGAATATCAGTGACACGACTCTTCCCCTGCCAAGAAGATGTCTCCAGCTGCCGCAGCATCAGACCAGCAATCTGCGGCAGTCAATAGAATTGCAGTAACACAGCTTGAATGACCCAGGGATTAGGAGGGGGAGGAGTGGAGCACCATGAAGTCGGGCTAAGAAATTACTCAGCAGGAATCATATTTCTCATCAGCTGCCAGGTCTACCAGAAGCAATTAGCCTGGGGCTTCATCTACCAGTTTAGGAAAGTCAGTTAGGGCTGATGATCTGGTCCTTCCTTGCCCTGCTTTTTTGCAGGCGATTGAGAAAAGTTTTGGCACAGGGAGCACTCGGTGTGATTCAGCAGCTTGGTTGCTTATACATAGCTCTGTACTTCAAAGAATTTTTCCCCTAAAACATAGGGGATTCCTTTCACTCTTCATCCAATGTCCTTGCAATTCATTTGTCCCCTCTGCAAAATGGGCTGCTTTGGATTGTTCTCGGCTGCATCATCTACATTCTTCTCCAGACTCTGCTCTTGACTTTAAGGACTTTCTCTGCCATTTCACAGCAGTCCCTGAAGCCCTTCTTCTGATTGGTTGATGTTTATTTGTTCTTCAGTCAAGTCTGACTCTTCATAACCCAATTTGGGGTTTTCTTGGTAGATAGTGCAGTCGTATGCCATTTCCTTCTCCAGCTCATTTTACAGATAAGGAAACCGAGGCAGACAGGGTTAAGTGATTTTTGCCCACTGTCTCAAAGCTAGAAAGTGTTTAAAGCTAGATTTGAGCATGTCTTCCTGACTCCAGTCCTGGCACTCTATCCATTAGCGTGTTGGTTCCTCTCAAAATCTTTAGTTAAAGACAAGTATCCAAGTCAGTAATACCTTCATTTCTCTCTGGAGTTTCTCCATCTCCTTCCCCACCAAATGACTTTTCTGCATTGCCATTCTTTATTAGAATATAAGTCCCTTGCAGGCAGGGATTATCTGTTTAATAAATACTTCAGTTGACTTCCTCAACTAGACCTAAGGAAGTAAAAGCTTCAGCACCTCTTCTTATCTACTCTGTTGATGGAAAACTTAGGGAAAAGAAGATAGTATCTTCTCCAAGAGTAGGAGTACTCTGGAAAATGAAAATATGGTGATACTTTTTTTTAAAGTTTTTTTATTTTTAAAATATATGCAGATGGTTTTCAACATTTACCTTTGCAAAACTGTGTTCCAAATTTTTCTCCTTTTCTCCCCTCACCCCCTCCTCTAGACAAATAATCCAATATGTGTTAAACATGTACAATTCTTCTTATACATATTTCCACAATTATCATGCTGCACAAGAAAAACCAGATCAAAAAGGAAAAAAAAATGAAAGAAAACAAAAAGCAAGCACACAACAAAAAAAGTGATTATGCGATGTTGTGGTCCTCATTCAGTTCCCACAGTCCTCTTTCTGGGTGTAGAGGCTCTCTTCATCACAAATCTATTGGAATTAGCCAGAATCACCTCATTGTTGAAAACATTCAAATTTATCACAGTTGATCATCGTATAATCTTGTTGCTGTGTGTAATGTTCTCTTGATTCTACTCATTTCACTTAGCATCAGTTCATGTAAGTCTTTCCAACTATTTCAAAAATTATCCTGCTGATTCTTATAGAACAATAATATTTCATAACATTCATATACCATAATTTATTCAGCCATTCTCCAATTGATGGACATCCATTCAGTTTCCAGTTCCTTGCCATTACAAAAAGGGCTGCCACAAACATTTTTGTGCATGTGGATTCTTTTCCCTATTTTTTATGATCTTTTTGGGATACAGACCCAGTAGAGACACTGCTGGATTAAAGGGTGTGCACAGTTTGATAGTCCTTTGGGTATAGTTCCAAATTGCTCTCCTGAATGGTTAGATCAGTTCACTACTCTACCAACAATGTATTAGTGTCCCAGTTTTCCCTCTAACATTTATCATTGTTTTTTCTTGTCATCTTAGCCAATATGAGAGCGTAAAGTGATACTTCAGAGTTGTCTTAATTTGCATTTCTCTGATCAATAGTGATTCAGGGCATTTTTCATATGACTAGAAATGGTTTTAATTTCTTTGTCTGAAAATTGTCTGTTCATTTGACCATTTATCAGTTGAAGTGTCTGAGGCTGGATTTGAATTCAGGTCTTCCTGATTCCAAATCCAATCTATCCACTGTCAGATCTAGTTGCTTGTAATGACACTTGCTAAAGTCTCCTCATTCTCTCAGATGTGTCTGTGTCAGAGATCTTTGGTGTTCTGGATGTCAGAGGTTATTGGACCTTGACCTAACCCCTCTAGGTAGCAGCTTCCTATCTATAAAAAGAGGGGATTGGATTAGATTATCTCTAAAGTCTCTTCTATAGCTAGCAAAGGGTAGAAAAGGCAGAAAAAAATCTGTTACTCCTTGGGGGCCTTTGTTATGGGACTGCCTCCCATTAATAATGCTGTATCTTATGTAGTCATAGTTATTGGCATGTTATTTCCCTATTGAGAAGGTGAGCTCCTTGAGGGCAGGAACTGTGTTTTTGCCTTTCTTTGTATCTTAGTGCTTACCACAGCACTCTGGCATATGTCTATATCTATCTATATTTAAATCTTTATATATACACATACATATATATATAATGTATATATGGAGAGAGAGACAAAGACAGATAGAAAAGAGAGTCAGAGAGAGAGGAGGAAGGAAAGGAAGAGACAGAGAGAGTGAGAGAGAGGAGGAAGGCAGAGAGGTAAAGAGGGAAAGAGAAGGAGGTAGGGAGGGAGTGAGAAAGAGGGAGAGAGAGGGAAATAGAGAGAGAGACACAGAGAGAGAAGAGACATAGAGAGAGACAGAGACAGAGAGAGACAGAAAGAGGGGGAGAGAAACAGAGACAGAGAAGGAAGAAGGAAGGGCTGGAGGAAGGGAGGGGGAGAAAGAAAGAGAGCTTAATAAATGTTGACTGATAACCTAGAGTTGTGGTCTCTGAGGAAGAAATTTCAACTTTTATCCTCAGGTACGGATGTGGAAATAATTAAGTAGAAGTTCAATTACTGGATGAAGCAGGGTCATTTATCCCATTCTATCACAAAATCCTTTGTCATGTCTTTTTTTGGTCAATCTCACAGGAACAGAGTCAAGGAATCAGCCCCAGAAAAGGTTGCTCTAAGATAGCAGATAGTTTTGAAAGGCTCTGTCCACTCCAAGGCATTTTCTTCTGAAGCTAAAAGAAAGTGATATTTTATTATTTTTTCCATGAATTAGTAGTTTTCTTTCTTCACTGTAGGATACCCTACAATTCATTTGCATTAAGGTCATGTTGTAAATGCTGAATTAAGTGGGTGAAGCTGGAAAAGATCAGTTCTAAGACTGGGAGGCAGTTCTAAAACTCTTTATGATTCATCTTGCATCTACCATTCATTCATTTAAATCTGTATGCCTTCCCAAGCAGGCTGAGAACAAAAAATCCTTTCATAAACTTATGTATGTATGTCACATGCAACACATCTGCATGGGATAGTAACTAACTTCTAATAGTATCTGCCCAGAGCTAATTTCATCCAATTCCCCACCCATTGGCCTTGTAGCCTTTACCCTATCTTATTTATGTATATATCAGTTGATTGATTGATTGGAGGCTATTGGGACTAAGTAACTGACCCTGGGTCACACATCTAGTAAGTGTCTGAGGTCATATTTGAATTCAGATCCTCCTGACTCCAAGGCCAGCTCTATACACTGTGTAACCTAACTGCCCCTAATCTTTATTCTATCTTTCTTCCATGCTTCCACTCTTCTGTTTTGAACCTCTATTCCTAATGACTCATGTGGGAGAAAACTATATTTTATAATTTTTTAAATAATAGTTATTTATTTTTCAAAAGATAGCTTTTCAACACTCACTCTTCCAAAACTTTGAGTTCCATGTTTTTCTCAGCACCCTCCCTCCCCTAGATAGCAAGTAATCGAATACAGATTAAAGATGTAAACATATTTCCACATTTATCATACCGCACAAGAAAAATCAAATCAAAAAGGGAAAAAATGAGAGAAAGAAAAAAAAAACAACAACAAGGAAACAACAACAAGAAAGGTGAAAATACAATGTTGCGATTTGCATTCAGTCCCCATAATCCTCTCTCTGGATGCAGATGGCTCTTTCCATCACAAGTATATTGGAACTGACCTGAATTACCTTATTGTTTAACAGAGACAAGTCAATCACATTAATCATCACATAATCTTGTAAAAACAATCTATACTTTAATTTTTAGCCTAAATCTGTTAAAGAAAATTTATTAACATACATGTCTTTTTTCTTGGAGATTCAGTTAATCAGATTTTCTCCCGTTACTAAGCTTCCAATTTACATTTTAGAATAATTATGAAACAAAAGATGAAATACCACAACAAATAGATGTAGAGTTTAAGTTTAGTATTTTTAAAAAATTAACTCAACAAAAAATAGTAATGTTAATGTCAGTGTACCTTAGGAATAAGTGTCTACTGAAACCGCTTGCTGAACTCTTTATAACTGCTCTTAATCAGGTATCCAGATTTGATTGCAGGTAGGTGGTAGCTTGCTGGATAGAGTCTGGAAATCAGGAAAACCTGTCAAATGTGACCTCAGACACTTACTAGCTGTGTGACTCTGGTCAAGTCACTTAACCCTGGTTGCTTCTGCTCCTCATCTATAAAAGGAGTTGGAGAAGGAAATAGCAAACCATTCCAATATTTCTAGCAAGAAGATCTCAAATGGGGTCAGAAAGAGTTGGACACAACTGAAGCAAATGAACAACAATTAACAAACAGATTTGATTGTCCTAGCAGGGAAAGAGATAACTCCTCTAATCAGATTAAACAAAAAGACATCCCTACTCTTGGCTTGGCTACCATTAGCAAGACAAGCTTTCTGTATTGATTTGGGGTTCAGGAAATTAGGATCTTTCCTGTAAACTAATTAAGTCTTCTAATCAAGAAAGACCAATGAGGTGAAATCAACAACCTTAAACCAGGACACTGTCTTATATTTTTTCTTAATGTTTTATAACACCATTGAGGCTTTAGCTTGTTTATGAAACACAGCCAGCTCTCTCCCTCTCTTTTTTTCCCCAATATTCCTCCAACAAAGAAAGATAAGCACCTGTAATATACAATTTCCTTTCCTTCCAAAACAGGTGGGATCCTTGGTTTACATAGTGATTAACTACAGCTGATTCACAAGCAGGCATTGTACTGTGTGGGTGAGCACAGCCTAGTATTTTTTCAAGTCTTAATTCCATACTTCATGGGTTCAGAGCCAATTTTAAGAACAAGGGGCTACCTAGAGGATACGATCTGATGGGTTGCTAGGCCAGGCTCTCTGTGCAAAAAATATCAGTCCTATTGCCTATCATTTCATAATTTAGAATTCATTCTATCCTAGGTCAGGCATAGGGTGGGGTATTAACATAAGGGCATATTCTGTGTGAAGTATATGGGAGCAGGCAGGCAGACAGTCTGGGATCATGAATTAAAAAATTGGATGGAGACAGGAAGATTGGCCACGAATCAGGCACTGAGACTGACTCAATTAGAAGAGAGGATTAGGCAGGAGTTTGGTCAGGTGGATTGAAGATAGGAGAGACAGGGAAGGAACAGACCCAGAATGGTATACTAGAAAGAATGATAGATTTAGATTTAAAGGAAGGCTCTCTCCCTTGCTACGTGTGACATAAAACACATCACTTAACAAAATGGCATTAACAGAATAATTACATAAATACAAAGATTATCTTCTTTTTCATTCTTTATATATGCTTATGTCAATGATTGTTAATTTCATTTTTTTTAAAGAAAAAAAAACAATTCACATAAGTCTTTAAGGTAACAGGGAAAAGACAAAGCCACTTGACAGTCAAACCATTAAATTTAAGAATAAAGGAAATTAAGGCAAGATTATGCCAAGATGGGTATACTGAAGTTCACTGTATTGTCAGTCTACCCCCTTTGTATAGTATATGTTAAATCCACTTTCCTTCCCTCCCTCCCTCCATCCTTCTCTCCCTTCCTTCCTTCCTTCCTTCCTTCCTTCCTTCCTTCCTTCCTTCCTTCCTTCCTTCCTTCCTTCCTTCCTTCCTTCCTTCCTTCCTTCCCTCTTTCCTTCCATCCTCCCTCCCTTCCTTCTTTCCTTCCTCTTCCATTTTTTTCTTTTCTTTACCTTCCTATAGATACTCTGCCCAAAGGAATGTCAATTTTGATCACCAAAATCTTCAAGATATTTAGGGGTTTAGAGCTAGATTTCTTAAGGGCCATGCCTTAATCCAAATCATTCAGGCTCTCATTGATTGGCCAACCAAAGATCCCAGTAATCAGTCTGGGCCATGATTGTTCAGAATAAATGTAAATAGTATTTGTTTCTGTTTGAGCCAGAACCCTGAGGGTCCTTCCCTCTGAGAAAGTTTTTTTTTTTTTTTTGACTTGATAAAAAAGGCCATTCATTGCCTTATTTCTTTCTTAATATGCCTTAATTACTGAATGGGCAATAAATCAATCGAGACCTGCTAAAGACCTTAGCTTAAAAAGGTCCAGGTCTCCCACTGTATCCAGCACCATCTCCAAAAGTCCTGATCTATATTTGGCCACTGGATCCAGATGGCTCAGAGGATAAAGTGAGGCTGGTGATCTTGCACAGACAGCCTTCCACTTAAATCCAATTCACTTGCCTATCATGATATCACCTACTTATTGTAGTGTTGTCTTTGAGAACAAAGGACAAAACCCCAAACCTTCTGTATGTCCTTGTTCTAAATCTGTGGTCCAGTCTAGTCAGGCAGCATTGTTTACCAGAAAATAAACTGAAGTTGAACATAGAAGGTATGGATTTAAGTTTTGACTGCCTCTTTTCCTGTCATCTTAGCCAGTCTGAGAGGGGTGAGGTGGTACTTCAGAGTTGTTTTAATTTATATTCCTCTAATTAATAGTGATTTAGAGCATTTTTCCATATAACTATAGATGGCTTTAATTTTGTCATCTGAAAATTGTCTATTCATATCCTTTGACCATTTATCAATTGGGGAAGTCATATAGGTTTCAAGGTAGCATAAAAAGTAGGAGAAATAGATGTATAATCACTAAGCCAATTGGTGTCTGACATGGAAGTTGCCACTGCAAAAGAAATTTTATCTGGCCAAAGAGAGTGAACAACCATGGAGACTATTGAGGCTCAAAGAAGCAGTTGAAAACTCAAGACTACATCTGAGCATTGAGGACCTGGTGTGGCCATGAGTGGCTTTTTCTCAATTATTTTTTCCCCTAATCATTTGAAACTTGGGAGATGAGAATTTTTACTTTGGGATTAGATGGAACAGGAAAAATAATTATTTCCATAGAGATTACAAATTAGATAAATTGCTCACAGAAATCCCTGGCATTGGTTTCATAGTTGAAGGAATAACATACAAAATTCTTATTTCAAGTTTGGGATTTAGAGAATAGACAAGTTCTAGTAGTGCTATTACCTCAAAAGAGATGCAGCCATTTATGCAGCAGACTTCTATAATCAAGACTGAATTGTAGTTCCCAAGCTAGGAAGACACCATGGATAGAGTGTCAGGCCCAAAGTCAGGAAGGCCTGAGTTCAAACCTAGCCTTAGGTACCCAACCAGTTGTGTGACCCTCAGTGAGTCACTTAACCCTATTTGCTTCAGTTTTCGTTTTTTAGCTGTGTTCAAAGCTTTGTGATTCATTTTGAGGTTTTATGAGCAAACTTTTTTCTTTTTTCTTTTCTTCTTTTTTTTTTTTTTGCTTTTTTCTTTTCCGATTCATTTTACAGATAAAGAAACTGAGGCAAACAGAGCTAATTGATTTGCCCAGGGTCACATAGCTAGGGAGTATCTGAAGCTGAATTTGAATTTAAATCTTCCTGACTCCAGGCCTTGTACCACAGTTTCCTCATCTGTTAAATGAGCTGGAGAAGGAAATGGCAAACCACTCCATTATCTTTGCCAAGAAAAACCCCAAATGAGGTCATGAAGAGCTGACACTATTGAAAACGACTGAACAACTACAAAAGTCAGAGTTATTTACTATGTTGGAGGGAGAAGAATGAAGAAAAGCTACTATTTTAGTGGCTGCAAATAAGCAGGATCTGGAACAGATTGTGACTCTTACAGAGACAGCAAAGTCACTGGGGCTAACTCTCTTGAGGAACCAAAAACGGCAGATTTTCAAAACAACAACAATTAAATTTATTGACCTTGATGAGGCAGTGAAATGGTTGGTAGAATCCATTAAAGAGGAGGCAATAGCTCACCTTTTTCTGCTTCCCACAATGAAAATTATGACAAACATTCCTTCTAAAGCAGTCAAAAGAGCTACATATCACCAAATGGAAAACACTCATAATGTCAAAAATTTGTTCACGGGATATCTTATCTTGTTTGAATAACTGAATGTCTATTCTGTATTGTATGAGGATACTCTTTGTTTTTCTTTTGTCAAGGTCTCTTTTACAGTAATTTGTATGGCGTTTTTAACTAAGTAATGGGCATTTGAAAAATGCATTGTTGGAATTAAAATTTTGTCTTTTAATTATGAGTTGTAGCTTATTTGTATAAATATCTAATAAATATTTTTACAATAAAAATAATTTCTTTTGTGCCTAAGAATAAAAATCTGTCCCCTATCTGGTTCAAATTGCATAGATTATTTTCTATTCTCCACTCTTGGGAAGAGATTCTAGCCATGGTTCAAAACCTGGGTTTTAAAATATTTTTCTCTGTTAAAGAAGAAGAGGGAACCAGATGGACAGGATGAGCCAAACAGGAGATGTCTGAGTATGAGGTGTGAGAGCAGAAGGCTACAAGAAAGTTTTCTTGGCTGAAAAAAATTTAGACTGTTTTTAACTAGAAGGAATCTTGGGAGCTCATTAATTCCAGAAATCCTTCTACAGCATCTCTGGCAAGGTGTTCATTTAGCTTCTATTCTATCTCTTCTAGTGATAAGAGCTCCCTCCTCATGAATGAGAGTGTTTTGCAAACCTTAAAATGCTTTTCCCACATTAGCTATTATTATTAATCCCATGAGGGAGTGAAATTCTTTTCTGTTATTTTCATTAGGAATTCTTGACATGGATTTGAAATCATACTCACTGTTGTTGTTCACACTAGTCCCAGTCAGGCACTAGAGGTAGCTAAGCCCACAATGTTTAGAGCTGGATCTGGAGTCAGGAAGACATGAATTCAAATCTAGCTTCAGATACTTATCGACTTGTTATGCTGTCTTGCTCAGTTTCCTCTTTAAAACAGAAATAATGATAGCATCTATCTTTTAGGGTTATTGTGAGGTTCAAATGAGATAGTATTTGCAAATTACTTACATAGTACCTAGCACATACTAGGGAAATTTTCTGATAAAATGTTAGCAGTTAGTTTGGTTGCCAAAAGGAGCAGAAGATTAACCTTTGCATAAATAAAAAAGGATTAACTCATTTTATAAAAAGTGTAAAATGATACCTCTTTCTGATGTGAATAGTATCAGGCTGAAAATGGCAGGAAAAGAACTTTTAGGTACTAAAACTTATAAAACACAAGTTATTTTTAGAGGCACAGAAGGTTGAGGACCAGTTTTAGAACTGCAAAATTGTTGAGGCTACAGGAAATTGTGGAGCCTCAGCTCATTTTTATAATGTAACTTTTTTTTATAAAGCTTTTTATTTACAAAACATATGAGTGATTTTTCTACATTGACCCTTGCAAAAACTTTTTTTTCCCCAAGCTTTTCCCCTCCTTCCCCCCAACCCCACCCCTAGGTGACAGGTAATCTAATACATGCTAAATAGGATAAATTATATGACAAATACAATGCATGTATACATATCTATACAGTTATCTTACTGCACAAGAAACATCAGATCTAGAAAGAGAAGAAGAAAAAACAACCTAAGAAGGAAAACAAAATGCATGGAAATATTCACAGAAAGCCTTAAAATGCTGTGTTGTGGTTCACACTCAGTTCCCACAGGCCTCTC